>JAQQZT010000009.1:1099619-1109619 GCA_030068275.1 Clarias platycephalus | reverse complement strand
TAGCAATTTGTATGTAGTTTACAGTCATGCTAATCATTGAGTTTAATAATGTGCCGGATTCCTTGTTTAATGTTGATGTGGAGAGCTACTGGAGCACTCGTAAAAACCTCTCATACAGGAGGCGGAGCAAATCTGGCCAAATCCAACCCTGCACACTAAACTACTGAATAGTACGCTCTAATATATGTATATAATAAAAGCAAGGTTTTGTCTGTACATTGATCAGAACTCGCTTTTTCAATGATCTTTAAGATTCATACATTGGAGGAACCGAAACCAGTCTCAGAAACATGTCTGTCTGTATATCTGTCTGTCTGTCCAGCCGCTTTTGTCACAGCATCACGCAAAACTGGATGGACAGAATATAATTAGACTTTGCCAGTACTTTGGTATTTGCCGGAAGTTAAATCTAAATGTTGAACAGAAGTGAAGTTATGAGCAGTTTTGTGCCAGATTATAAACAGGAAGTGTACTGTTGCGTAGTCATTTTGAAACAGGAAGGGGCCGTCCCCAAACTGTTCCCACAAAGTTGGGAGCATGAAATTGTCCAATGTCTTGGTATGCTGAAGCATTAAGAGTTCCGCTCACTGGACGTAAGAGGCCAAGTCCAGAAAAACAAAACCCACACCAGTGCCAAAAGTGCACAAAGGTCCATAAAGACGTCCAACATCAGTGTCTGACCTCACAGATGCACTTCTGGAAGAACGGTCAAAACTTCCCATGAACACACTCCTTGTGGAAAGCCTTACCAGAAGAATTGAAGCTGTTTTAGCTGCAAAGGACCAACATCATATTAAACACTATGGATTAAAAATGAGATGTTACTCAAGTTCATATGCATGTGAAGGCAAGCGAGCGAATACTTTTGACAATGCAGTGTATAAAAGAAACAATTATCAGTAGATAAGGAAGCTAAAGGAGAATGTTTTATTTTGGAAGAATGTATAACTTGATCAGAAACAATTCTTAGCAGCAGGGTTATTAGTGGGAAGTTAGAAAAACTTAATCATCCAACAAATGTCTAAGGAACTTAAAGAGTGTACTACGCTTTTATTTTTAACTTTTCTGGTCTCAGGTCTGTTCCAGAGAGCGATCGCCCAGAGTGGCTCTGCCATCTCCAGCTGGTCCGTGAACTACCGCCCGCTCATGTACACTAAGATCCTGGCCAAGAAGGTGGGCTGCAGCTCCGGGGACATGGCCAACATGGTCAGCTGTCTGAGGAGGAAGAGCTTCCGAGAGCTGGTGGATCAGGACATTCAGCCCGCGCGCTATCATATCGCATTCGGTCCCGTCGTCGACGGAGACGTGGTTCCTGACGACCCCGAGATCCTCATGCAGCAGGTCTCACTAGCTTTAGACTTAACCTTATCATTCCAAGCATAAGTGGTCGTTCACATCCTTGCTGTAGAGATGCCAAAATGTACAGTTGAAGCGTAGTATCTCCAGGTGTTGACACGTTGCTGAGGGAGATACGTGGAGACGACATGATTTTTAAGCTGTTAGACCAAACTCAAATGAAACGGACCCAACAGAAATGGCAGTTACGTGAAGGGGAAAGGATGTGAAAGGTTCACATTTGCAGTAGCTTTCAGTTTGTGTCAACTTGAACTTTGACCTCTGTATTGCTTGGTCTTTTTTCTCTGCCATGTTCAGGGAGAATTCCTAAACTATGACATCTTGTTGGGGGTGAATCAAGGAGAAGGCCTGAAGTTTGTGGATGATAGTGAAGGAGAGGACGGAATCTCAGCTGCCACCTTTGACTACACAATATCCAACTTTGTGGACAACCTTTATGGATACCCAAGTGGTGTGTGGTGCAACACATAAATAGTAATATATACATATATACTGTAAATAAATACCGAATCTAGACGAATAAAAGTGCATATACATGTTAAATACAACTCTCGTTGTTTTCTTTACCTTTTCATTTCCCTGTTTCTCTTCCTCTGTCTTTCCTTCTCTCTCCTCCTTGGTTCAGATATCCTCCGTGAGACCATAAAGTTCATGTACACTGACTGGGCCGATCGCGATAACGGAGATATGAGGAGGAAGACCCTGCTTGCGCTCTTTACAGATCACCAGTGGGTGGCACCAGCAGTGGCCACAGCCAAGCTGCATGCGGAGTTCCAGTCACCGGTTTACTTCTACACTTTCCACCATCACTGCCAGATGGAGGGGCGACCGGAGTGGGCGGATGCTGCACATGGGGACGAGACTCCCTACGTCTTCGGGGTGCCCATGGTGGGCGCTACGGACCTCTTTCCCTGCAACTTCTCCAAGAATGACGTGATGCTTAGCGCTGTCGTCATGACCTACTGGACCAACTTTGCCAAAACCGGGTCAGTTCATTATCATTATATTGAATCATAATGAATCATATAATATTTAGTTCTCTATGGTTGGGGGCAATTCAAACTTATATTAAAGCTGCCTAGTTGCACTAAACCCAATCCAGAACTGTAGTTACACTCAAACTCAAATCCAGAAATATCATATATACGCCTCTGAGTGGCACAGTGGTAAAGCGCTCGCCCTATCATCCGGAGATGGTTCGATTCCCGGGTGATGCTGTTACCTCTCACAGCCGGAGGTCTAGAGAGCTGATTGGCCGAGCTCTCTCAGAGGGGAGGGATGAGAGGTACTTTGTGCTCCTACATTAATCACGGCTCTACAGCCAATCAGGGGCGTCTGTGAGCTCGCGCACGCAGAAGGAGCGGCTAGTGCTGTGTGAGCGGCTAGTGTGTTACTCCGCCCCTAATGGTGCGTGAGCAAGCAGTTCGAAAAGATGCGGTCGGCTGACGTCACACGGTTCGGAGGAAACACGTGATAGTCTTCGGCCCTCCCGGCTGAGTGGTAATGGTAGCCTTAATGTGGGAGCCCCCTAGTGACGGGGAGGAATGGTACCGAGTGAGAACTTAACAAGTTTAACAAGTAAAAAACTAAGGTGGAGTTTACATCATCTGTAGACCTCAGGGTGGTGTAGACCTAAGGAGAATCAAGGAGCGTTGTCACAACCATGGACAGGATGACTGGATATTGGTAGAATTCAGGGCCAGAATCGGGACAGAGGTGGACAAGCGCTAGAGGCAGGGACTGAGAAATACACAAAGTAGGTAAAGGATCAGGGACTAGAACTTGATGTGAGGCTTAGAGAGGATGAGTGGATCATGAGCTGACTTTGGGTAGAGAGTGGGAAAGGAACTGGACCAGACACAACACACTACAGCTTTAAAAGTCTTAAGACCGGAACCTGGGATTAAAACAAGAGCCAGGGGGTCCACATCAGGGCTTGAAACAGGGACTGGGATTGAATAACAAAACCAAGACAATGACTAGGAGGTGGCATTATGGTGTGCGTCGTGGTTAGCACTGTGGCCTCGCTGCAGGGTGATGAGTTTGAGTCCCACCTCATGTTTGTGCATAGAGTTTGCATGTTCTCCCCGTGCTTTTTTAGTTTCCTCCAGGTGCTCTACTTTCTTCACCCTGCCCAATGCCCTAAGTCTCCCGGGATAGGCTCCAGGCCCCCACGACGCTGTACACAGGATGAGCAGTTTAGACGATAAATGCACGAATGAACAAAGACTAGGAATCGATCAGAGGAATTGATCACATACTCAGACTAGTCAACCCAACTGTAACATTTTACCTTTCAAAACTGTCTATGGAATGTTTGATTATAAAATGTTTACTGCAGAGTCGTTGTATGCCACGTGTCATTGTCTGCCTGTTCAGCAGTTTGTTGCAATGGATTTGTTCTGGTTCTTTCAGAGACCCAAACATCCCAGTTCCCCAGGACACCAAGTTTATCCACACAAAGCCAAATCGCTTTGAGGAAGTTGTGTGGACCAAATTCAGCTCCAAGGACAAGCAGTACCTTCACATCGGTCTGAAACCACGCGTACGGGACAACTACCGCGCCAACAAGGTGGCCTTCTGGCTCGAGCTGGTGCCGCATTTGCACACGCTACACGAGGAGATCCTCGGGTCAGTTACGCCCAATTATAATGAGCTGTTTAGGCATTTCAAACCATAGAACCCAACTGATTAAAACGCTTTTAAACACAACAGTGTCATAGAAACATTGATTAGAGTGTAAGAAAATCTACTATACTAATCGTACTTTTATTAACAGCACTCCCAGCGCAACCCGCTTACCACCACCTGGCGGCGTCCCTCACAGACCTGGCTGGAAAAATCCGTTCCTGAATCCAAATCATCCAGGCACGCGCCAGCCCTCGGTTTCCTCCACGTACCCACCGGATACAGAGTCGGATCCAGAAGGTTCGGAGCGCCCGCGCATATCTCCTTTCCCAGAGGCAGCACGTGACTACTCGACGGAGTTGAGTGTAACAGTGGCGGTTGGTGCATCTCTGTTGTTCCTGAATGTCCTGGCATTTGCGGCGCTCTACTACAAACGTGACAAGCGCCACGAAATGATGCTGCTGCAGCAAAGGCGACGCCATCGCCGCCTCTCACCTCAACGTGGAGCTGCTGGTGCCCCAATTCCTGCAACAGCCATCGCCGTGGGCAACGACCTGGAGGAGGAGCTCATGTCCCTGAGGATGAAGCAGCAGAGGGCCGAGTTGGACCTGGAGCCACTCCGATGCCCGCCGGATTACACGCTGGCACTTAGGAGGGCACCTGATGATGTGCCGCTCATGATGCCCAGCACCATTAGTGCCATGCATGCCTTTAATACATACCCCCCTGCTCCTGGCCACACCCCAAATCCTGGCCCCGCCCCTGGGTCTAGCTCTAGCTCTGTGCATACCAACAATGCTTTGCCCCATCAGCACTCGACCACTCGTGTATAGTACCTCGCCAAGCTCTTAGCACACCTAAGGACTACCTGCGCCAGGATTTGGTGCTCTACAGAGGTTACACATTTTGTCCAGTTCGGGAATGTCTAGGTCCAATCCTGGAGTTCTGGAATCGGGCACAGCTTGGTGATATTCATGCTCGAAAGGTAAACCAAACCGTACCGGACTCCAGAACTTCAGGAGGGGGATTTATTAACTTGTAGCCTAGTGGTAGAGAGTCAAAGTCACTGGATTCGTGTCCTTCTCAGAGATCTTGAATAGTCCAGATGCCTCGACTTCCTCCTACTAGACCATTTAAAGAGAACTGAAAACCTTTATAGACATTTACAACACATCCTTGGTCTCGTTTAATCCCTTCAGTCCTCGTTTTCTCTCTCTTTTCTTTCTTTTTTTTTTTTGGAACACTGAAAGAGTTTTAATATAAAAAACCGACAAGGAACCACTCAGTTGGCCAACTCTCCCTCACCCTCCCCTCTGCAATCTTCTGTTTTGTGTTCTTTTTAATCGCGCTTGCTGGGTTGCGTTTTTTCTCTCCATGCTTTCTTTTCTTTCTCGTCTTCTTCATCTACTGCAGAACTCTGCTTTTTGCCTAAACTGAACTCTTTTATAAATCGAGAGAACCTCTGTGTAATACGTACTATCAAGAACCTTGCGAGGACATGAGCGAGAAAAAAAAAAAAAAGAAAAGATTTGAATATTTAGTTTTTACCAGCATTTCTGTGCCAAGTACTGTGATATCCATCCGATCAGACTCTGAGTCGAGACCCGGATTGGGAGCGCATACAAGGATCGCGTTCGTGGAATTTAGAAGAAGTCACTGAAAAGTGCCAAACCCTTGTTTGCTTTTATTTTCTTCTCTCTCTCTCTCTCTCTCTCTCTCTCTCTCTCTCTGCCCCCACATATCCTTCTCTTTCTCTCTGCCTCTATTTCTTTTGCTTTTGCACTGTTGCTGGTTTGGGATGAGATTTGAAACTATACACATAATATCTATATTAAAGTCTAAATATAGAATTATTTAAAAACAATTATATCTTGTTTGTTCTCGGGGAAAATTTGCATGATTTATTTTTAAAAAACAGACACGCGCACGAGACTCCTCGTCTGGTTTTATTATTATTATTATTATTATTATTATTGCTGTCCTTTTTTTTCATGCTCTCGTTTTTTGTTTTTTTACGTTTTTAATGTCTCCGCTATATCGTGCGATTCATTCGGAGAATATTTTCCTTCTTTAGAGACTTAATCAGGAGCATATCAGGAAAAATGGAAACTTTCAAAAATAAAAAAAAAAGGATGTACAGATCCCTTTCTGTTCATTTATCAAAAGCCGGAATATCTCGGAACGCTGAGCATCGAGGAAGGACTTACGGCCCTCCAGCATTCCTCCATCATCTTGCTTTCTCCTGTATATTCCACTGCATTGAACTCGCACAATAAGGAACGAGATTGCGTTCTTTCTCTTCTTCTCTCCTCCTCTTCGTTCCCCTCTGATTTCTACCCTCGTGTGCAGTCAGGGTGCTAAAGAGACCGCGTGGAACCACAAGGAATCCATGGACAAGGATCCAAAGTGGACAGAGAACTGGATACTGGTTGAATGACTAAAATGCTAACCGTGACCGATGATGCATCTTCATCTCCGTCCTTCATCGCTTGTATCATCATCATCATCATCATCCTCGTCATGTTTCTGTTACCGTCTCGTTTCTGGAAAACACTCGGCGGGCGGATGGATATAAAAATCTCGAGGGACACTAAAAACAAACAAACAAACAAAAAAAAACAAATCTACAAACTGTACATTTTTTTTGAAGTTGTATGAGATGACACGGTCTTTGTAAATATTCTGTTTCGTTGTTTGGGTTTTCAGGTGAACATCCGAGCGACTCTTTTGTGAGAACAGGTGCAAGTTCCGTTTCTTTTATCTCTCAGTTTCCCGACTGTTTTTCTTTCTTTCTTTCGTTCTTTCTTTCTTTAGCACGCAACGTACACGCGATCCTCCCGAGCCTCTGCGATCGACCTCGCCGACGCGACACGCAGCACTTTATCGCGGACGCTTTAACACATCATCGGCACTCGGTGCTCAGGGTTCAGGAGGAGGAGTGTGAACTCTGTCTCGTTTAGGAGCCTGAAAAGCACAGCTGCTAAGTGTCGTGGCGTCTGGTCATGTGACCTCGGTAGACTCGTTCCGCAGGGTCACATGACCTCGGCAAAGACATAACGCAGGGTCACATGACCCTGAGCAGCACAGAATTATCTTCACTGTCGAGAGAAAAGATGATGATGTCATAAAGTCTACTGCTTACACTCACACTCTCTTTCCCACATCCTTTCGATTTACTTCTTTTCCTTTTTCCTTCCATTTTCTCTCTCTTGCTTTGTTTTACTTCCTTGCTCGCCTTTTTTTTTCTCCATTTATGGTAATTTTTGATATCCTTTTTTCTGACCTTTTTTTGATCAGTTTCCCACTCTTTATTCGTTTCTTTCATTCCTTACCTTTCTTCTTTGCTTTCTTTCTTTTTTTACTTTGTTCCTTCCTTGCTCTCCTTTCTTTCTTTCACTATTTTTTTCTTTTTTTTTGTATCTCTCGTTTTTTTCGTCTGCTGCTTTGTTTCACTTCCTCAACTTTTCTTTATTTCATTTATTTTTTTCATTTCATCCATCTCTCTCTCTCTCCTCTAACCTGTTCTTTCACTTCCTCTCTTTTACCTTTTCTTTCTATTTTCATCAACAACAGATTAGAACTTAGTTGACAGTAAGATTTTCATCTTTTTGTCACACCTGAATTACTTTTGCACCTGTGCGCGTGTGTGTGCGTGCGTGTGTGTGTGTGTGTGCGTGCGTGTGCGTGCGTGCGTGTGTGTGTGCGTGCATGTGTGTGTGTGCGTCTCCTGCTGAACCCGGAGCGTACTGATGATATTTGAAGCGTCCACAATTAAACTTGATTACGTTTCTTGATCATCATTGCTTGATTTGATCACATGACCCTGTGGTCATGTGATCCTCGCCCGACCCCGTTACGTTCATTGAGACTGAATCCTCATTTCAGAAAGTAAAAAGAATTAAAAGCTGTCCATATTTTTGTACAGAGGGAGTGAGAGGCAGCGGACAGACTCACGAAGCACACTGTCACCAGATCTCACGGTGACCCTCTCGTCTGCCCTGGCTGTGTGTGTGTGTGTGTGTGTGTGTGTGTGTGTGTGTGTGCAACTGTGTGTGTGGGAGGGGGGGAGGGGGGGGAATTGGAGGTTAGAGATATATTACAGATATTTACTAAGCGCACCTGCTCTAATATTAACGCTGGGTCGCCAAATATACACTTGCACCTGTTGCTTTTCATTTTGTTCAGTGGCAGCGACTCGGGACGAGAGGAACGGGTTTGGGGGGAAAGCGGCGTTCATATTTCTATTTCATATAAAGGCTATTACACACTGTATGTTGTGTATATGAACTGGAGAACATTAAAAGACGTTATAAAACCCACGGCCGTCTCAGAGTCCTTACTTCATGCTACACAACACACAGCTAACGTAGCTAACGTAGCTAACGTGGTACCAGTGGAAGCCTCCAGCCTTTACCTTTCTTCCTTCCATCCTTCATTTCTTTATACTTTCTTCTTTCACTTTGTCTGTTTTCTGTCTTTTATTCTGTTGTTTTCGTTACTTTTTCCACATAACCCCTCGCCTCCGTTTGTTCTTTCTCTTCATCTCTTTTCCAATTTCTACTTTTTCTGCTCTTTTTGTTCCCTATTGCTTCTTTCCCCCTTCACTCCTCCCTTTTCCTCTTGTATCATCTTGTTCTTTTACATCTATTTCCTTCCTTGCTTCTTTCTTTCTTTGTGTTTCAAAACTGCAGTCACTTGTAGTCCCTGTTTCTTGTTTATAATATATTTGCTAATTTACTTTCTGAAGAACGAGTGGTGGTGATGGAGGTGTGTGTTTTCAGACACATCACATGTCAGTGGCTGTCACGTTTCATCCGTAATAAAAAGGTCTTTGTAAATGATTCTTCGATGTTTCTTTGTAATTTACAGTTGAACCGAGATGGACAAAGTATAGAAATCCTGTACGTGAGTACAAGTTGAAATTTCCCAGGGCAAATATTACACAAGTAAAAGTAGAAGTCCTCCATTTATATGTCAACTTGAGTAAAAGTACAAAAGTCTTCACTTACAAATTTACATAAGTATCAAAAGAAACGGCCTTGTATTAGCTTACAGTAGAATTTTTCATAGTGCAAACTCTCTCTCTCTCTCTCTCTCTATCTTTTCCTGATTGTTAAAGTGCTCTATTCTTTCCTGTCTGCAACCAGCCCCGCTTCTGTTTTTAAACGCCTGTAACGTTATTAAGCGTATCACAAATGAAATGTAATTACACATAATGGTCAGCAGGTGACTTTAAACACTGCAGAGCACTGCTGTTATTTAACGCAACACCATGCAGAAACGTAGTTGAGTAAAAGTCGAGATATTTGTTAATATTTGTAGATATTTGGATGTAGCAGAGTAAAAGTAAAAAGTAACTCCGTTACCTCCTTGACATATGAAGGACCTGTGATCAAGTAGTTCTGACAAAAACACTGAGCACACATGATGCTTCCTTTATTCCAAATGTGTGTGTTGAGCTTCACACACTGGACCCTGCCCACTTCCATGACATGGCTGACTGATTGCTTCTGGAAAGTTGTGTGGATTTAATTTGTATTTAAATCACTCTGATAGGAACAGTGTCTGAAAATTTCCCACATCTGTATGCATGGAGAATTAAATACTAAACAAAAATACTACTTACTGTACACGTGTTTAAATAAACATTGTAATAGGTCGGGTTCGACAGATGTTAGTTTTAACACTTTAACACATTTCATTACTTGAATCTGTCCTTCAGTGTTGGCTTTCATTTAACACCTCATAAGCTAATATACTTTAGCAGTACCTTGGCATATGATTTTAATCCGTTCCAGTGGTGAGTTCTTAAGGTGGAATTTTGTATTGTGAAACACATTGTCCCATAGGAAATAATGTAAAAATGCAGATAATCGGTTCCAGCCACCGAAACAATTTTACCAATATTAATTCAATTCAATTCCATTTTTATTTGTATAGCGCTTTTAACAATTGTCATTGCCTCAAAGCAGCTTTACACAATCAAAATAATTATTTAAGTTTGTATGGAATGTGA
>JAQQZT010000009.1:1076640-1093024 GCA_030068275.1 Clarias platycephalus | reverse complement strand
ATAATAATACCAATAATAACAGGGTCAGTTCTGCTTTCACACGTGGCCGATCTGCTTGTGTGTAAGTGATGTGTCAAGTCTCTGTATAAACACTCGGCTGGTGTTCTTCATGTCAGCAGAACCTTCGAGCCCTGAGGACGAGGAGAACATGACTGCTGAGACACTTACCTTCGGTCCAGAATGGTAAACCCCCCCCCCAAATCTCTCTCTCTCTATACACACACACACACTAACCGTGTTTATGTTTTACTTCCCCATCACACGAGGAAGCAGATGTTTCCTGAAGGTCACAACTTTGTTTTGAATTAGTTTAGAGAAGTGATTTAATAGCTCGCTGACACACACACACCGAATATTTACGCCCTGCTATGTCTATCTACTTTCGTCACACTCATCAATCCACTATCACAAGAGTTAAAGTACAGACCATGGTGTGTGTGTGAGAGAGGATGAACGAATCCTGATATCCATTCATATGGTTTTGTTTGAACGCGTTATCTAATTAAAAGCGTTGTTGTCTTCTCTCCCGTTCACCCCTCCCACATTAGTTGAGTTTCTCTGGAAGTTATGAAGCTACAAAATTGTTACACTTCAAGTAAATGAGTTTGTAATAAAATTGAGTTACATTAGATGTTTGTGTAGCTACTGTAAGCTATTTAAGCAACTTTACATGAGAGGAAACGCGCTTATACTGAATATCAGCACAACCTCGAGCGGGAGAAATGCGTCGGCCTCACCGGTTTCAACAAATCAGTCCGTGAGCACGATTCATTGTCCTGTAAAGCTGGACACGGTGAATAATTCTAATTTCGGAAAATCCTCAACGAGACACCGCTCACAGTCCGATACGGTGGAGAACAGCTTTCAGACAAAATGGTGTCTGGGATTCCCCTCACGATTGAAAGATGCAGAGACGACACTGTTCCTGTTGAGAGATTCATTTCCTTAGGCGCGTTTACGTTGTATAAGGTGTGTAAGACTCACTTTGTCTGACCTAAGAACAAATCAGACTTACAAACGTGCTACCGGAACTCGTTCGTATGTCTGGGACGACCTGTAATTGAAAATCCCTCTCTAGATAGTTTTTACTTTTCATGTAAAGAAAGAAATGAGAAGCCTGTAAGATTTAACCAGAAAAAGGATCAAGTCCACATGGAAGTGACATTTCTCATTTCCTGTGAAGGAATTTGTGTAAAAGAACCTGATGATGAAGGTGATGAATGTGTGTGTGTCCTCTCCCCAGGCTCCGTGCACTATCCAGAGGAGGGAGCGTCACGTCCCCTCCTCCTTCCCCAGCAATGCCAAAGTCCAAGCTGGCCGAGTATCGCTACGGCCGCGAGGAGATGTTAGCACTTTACGTCAAAGATGACAAGGTGAGAGAGAGAGAGACACACACACATGAGGGAAGACTCTTACACTGGGCAGTGTACACTGGCGGCTGACACTGTGTGTGTGTAGGTCCCTGAGGACATGCAGGATAAGGAGTTTGCTGCCATCCTGCAGGACGAGCCGCAGCAGCCCCTGGCTCTGGTGCCTCTTACGGAGGAGGAGCAGGTCAGTACACACCACTCGCTACGCACCACTCGCTACACAGAGACACAGCTCATATCTCTCTCACACACACACTTTTACATTTATATCTTACATTTCTTTATCCACAGAGGAACTTTTCCATGTCGGTGAACAGCGTGGCCGTGCTGAGGCTCATGGGTAAAGGAGGCGGGCCTGCCCCGGTGGGCGTGACCCGAAACCGAGGGAGCGCTAGAGGAGGACGAGGTGTGTCTCTCTTTCCCTCCGTCTTGCTCTCTCTCTCACACACACACACACACACACACACACACACACACGCGTGTGTAAGCTTTGACGATTGTGTGACTCTCGATGTGTTTCGTGTCCTGTAGGGAGAGGGAGAGGAGAAGGAGGGTTCTACCAAAGAGGCATGGACGAGGAGGTGGGGTTCGGACGCAGCCGCGAGGTGCACCGCAGCCAGAGCTGGGACGACAGGTGCGTTCTCATGTGACTGGCATCTTCCTGTTTATAAACATGAGTGGTAGGAGTGTTGTCATGGTAACAGTGTGAGTGTTGATCACTGTAGAAGAGCCGAGTATGCTATATATATATACATGTTGTCCTAAATATAGAATCCAACATTCTCAGCCTGTTTTCTGTCCTTGGTTACAGAGGCGAGCGTCGTTTTGAGAAGCCGCTTAGGAGAGAGGGAGGACGCGGAGGGTTTGAGGACGGAGGGACGGGACGGAAGGATTACAATCGCTCCGACAGCGAGAACTGGCGCACGCTCCGGGAGGAGCAGGACGAGGAGGAGGAGGAGGAGGCGGCGGCAGCGGCGGCGGCAGCAGCAACTACAGGAGGAGGAGGCGGCAGCGGAGAGGCAGGCGGGAGCTGGAGAGTGGCTGGGACAAGACGTGATGGTACATACACACACACACTCTCACACACATTAACATAGATAGGTGTGTGCGCGTGTTTGGTCACTAACCTGCCATGAACTCTCTCTGTCTCTCTCTGTCAGACGGAGGCCCGCGCTCGGCCGGATGGAGAGACCACGTTAGCTCAGACGGGCGACGCAGGAAGTTCGACTTCGATTTCCGGGACGGCGACGGGGTCCGGCGGAGAGCAGGGAGCGAGGGAGGAGAGGAGGACAGAGACGGGCTGCCAGAGTGGTGCACTGACGAAGAGGAGGGGGAGATGGGCACCTTCGACTCGTCCGGATTGTTCATGTGTGTCAAGGTGAGGCGGAGCTTTAGACAGAGACTGTAGATGTGATGAGAACCTGAACCTCATAGTGTTCACTCTGACTCTTTAGATGAACTGTTGGCTGATTCTCAGTCTGATGAACCAATAGGAAGCGAGAAGGCGGGACTACGGTGTGTTTTGATTCATAAAATTAACAGAAATGATGGTGATAATTATGTAGCACCGCAGCAGACTGATCACACGCCGCTGTCCTTTTTGTTCCTTGGTGATCCGGGTTTAACCTTGGAATTCGCTGCACCGAGGCCTGTTTCCATGGTTACAGCGACCGGTCTTTCTCTAAGAATGTATATAGACTTGGGCAGTCAGAAATGTCTTGAAGAGTCCACTCTCCAACCACACACACACGCACTCTTACGCTCGCTCTCTCGTAGGCAGTCTGAATGTGGCTTCATATTTGAGTGATTAGATTTTTTTCCTTTTTTCTTTAGAAGACGTCGAGAGACGCGATCCCTGAAGACCAGGAGCTGGAGTTCGAGGCTCTGGAGGAGGATGACGACGAGGTCGAGCGAGAGAGGAAGGACAGCTCTGCTGAGAAAGGTGATTAAAAGCGAGTCCCGGTGTTAGACGGGTGAGGTGATAGAAAAGTGGAACGTTCTCTCACTCGTCCCTTCGCTCTGTCTTTTACAGCGGAGGACATTGAAGCGTCCGGAGCGTCTGATGGTGGAGAGATAAAAACTACTACTAATACTATTATTACTACTACTACTACTACTTCTCCTCTTCCTACCCCCGCCGCTTCGGTCTCTACTCTCAGCTTAGAACAGGAAACACACCCACCTCCTGTTGCTCCGCCCACAAAGTTCAGCCTCCAGATTAACGAAGGTATTTGGTCACCTTTAGTCGAGATTTTTTATTTACGATATTGTTGTTAAATATATTCGTCAATATATCATTGTCGTAGTGTTTTTATTTATTTATTTTTAACGTTAAAACAAGCTACTGAAATAGTCGTAGCACCGACGGCCCTTAAACAGCAGTGACGTGTATTTCAGACGCAGCTCCAGTAGGGGGCAGCACTCAGTCGTCTCAGAGCTCTCCTCCTGCTGGGTTTTCCTCTCCTCCCCTCATCGCCACTGATCTCCTTCCACCAGGGGGCGACACTGAGGAGGAGGACGGCATGACACACATGCAGCAGGTCAGTGTTGGAAAAGTATTTGCACCCCTGTATTCTGCCTGCACAGTGTGCTGTAGATATTTTATAAATTATCTGAAACACTACTTATTGCAACTGATGGAGGAATGATTTTGTTTGCATTCTTTTTGTTACCGCTATTCAGTTTTCAAAGTTGTAATTAAAAAAATATATATATTTATTTAGCAGGATTTTGCACTAGGCTAATATTTTCCCGTGGTGTGTATTAAAATGATCTTTGGGGCGGCGCGTGTTCCTCTGCAGGAGGCGGAGAAGATGGTGGCGTCTCTTCAGGACACGTCTCTGGAGGAGGAGCGTTTCACGCAGGCGCTGCAGGAGAGCCACGGAGCTGCCGTCACTCGCACACACGCTCACCCCACCGCGCACACACACTCCCACCCCAACACACACAGCCTGCCTCACTCCGCCGGCGCCCTGCCGCTCACTCACGAGTCGGCCATGAAGTGGTTCTACAAAGACCCTCAGGGCGAGATCCAAGGTACAGGGATTTTAATCCGGGTTTATTCAAGTCGTCTTCTTATTTTCGGTTCATATGCAGTGTCTCCTCACGCGCCCAAGTAGATTTGGATCATTTGGCTCGATGTGTTACAAAGGTCTTGACTAAAACAACATGCATGAGGAATCACAAAGGAGTATTAATTTACTGCAATGGAAAAGTACTCGAACTAGTTACTTTTATCAGAAAGTAACGCTGTAATGTAACTGATTACCTTTTAAAGACAGGAAATTTTATAATGTAATTAGTCACTTTAAAAAGTAACGTCGCCCAACACTGGTACTGACCCGGTGCTTTGTATAAAAAGAACACGCATGGTCTACAAGAAACCAAATATTAAACAAATTATTTTGTCTTTATCTCAATGTTTTTTAAACATTATTTTCTGGTATAAAATTATAAACAGGCCCGTTCAGTCCAGTGGAGATGTGTGAGTGGTTCCAGGCCGGGTATTTCACCATGACCCTGCTGGTGAAGAGAGGATGTGACGAGGGCTTCCAGCCCCTGGGGGACGTCATAAAGATGTGGGGACGCGTGCCTTTCTCCCCGGGACCCTCACCTCCACCCCTGCTGGTGAGACACACACACACAGAGGAATACACACCTGAATAGGCATATGTGACGCATTATATTTTCTGTTAATTTTGATGTGTGTGTGTGTAGGGTAACATGGACCAGGAGATGTTGAAGAAGCAGTTGGAGCAGGCAGCCTCCCAGGCTCTCTACCAGCAGCTCCAAATGAGATTCCAGCACATAAACAGGTACACACACACACACACACATTAACTCCCTCACGCTCACAAACACACATCCTGTCATCACTTCAGATAGCTACTTTACTCACTGTGTGTGTGTGTGTGTGTGTTTTAGGTGTAGTGAAACAGGAATGCCTGCTATGAACCGGTCAGTGCCAGAATCCTGGGACCTTCATACCTCATCCTCACAGACACCAGGTACTGTACTGTTCATCCTGATTTACACACGCACACCACTTCACATACTGTGCACACTTGACCTCAGTAAAAGACTTCATTTAGAACACTGGGTTTGGAGCACAGCCTTGACGAGCGCTCCTGTTAGAACTCTTTATGTAGAATTTGTTCAGGACCCTTTTATAGAACCGTTCAGTTTAGAACACTGCCTTTAGAAACACTGTCTTTGGAGAACTCCTTATAAAACACTCCAGTTAGAGACTCGATTCTAAATTTATTTATTTTTTTCCCCCTAATGTTTTAAAAAAATAAAAAAAATTTTTAAAGACAGATTAGGAAGGAACTTGAGGTCTTTTCATTTGCAGTTCTAGATCGGATACATTCCCGATACAGTCATGTGACTTCAGTAGGAGGGCAGATTGAATGCATGCAGTAGATTTCATCAGCAGCGGCTAAATTGCGGCAAATCCAATCTGACCAACAAAAAAATATCGGAATTGAACATCGTGGCTTGTAATGTTGTAACACTTCATTCGCAGCACTTAGTTTAGAAACGTTTGTAAAGACTGAGTTTAGACCGCTTCATGTAGAACTGGGGCTGTAGTAATCGAGTATTCTACCAAAAATGTAATTGGATAGAATGTACTTTTGCTTAATTAAACTGCAATATAAAATATATAAGAGAAACAAATATTAATTGGTTTTCTTTTTAGAAAAATCTACTTTTATTTTTGAAATGCATACAGCGTTTTATCGAAAATAAACATTGTCATTATTCACAATACAAGGAATAGCTTAAAGCTGAATTGAATTTGAATTGAGATGAATTAAGTGCATTACAGTGTCATACATTCTTATTTTAAAGCCTTTTCCCAGATTCAAAAACAAACAAACAAAAAAAGGTATTTCAAATAAATAATAAAAAAAAAAAACTAAGGCACACATTAAAGTAAATAATTATACGAAAACACTAAGGTGTGCAGCTAAACTTTCAGGACTAAAAGTTTCTAAATGTACAGCTCAGGCATAACATATAAGCCTTTACTGACAATTTCTGTCGTTTTTTTTCTCTTCAATTCAATTTTATTTGTATAGCGCTTTTAACAATTGTCATTGTCGCAAAGCAGCTTTACACAATCAAAAGAATGATTTAAGTTTGTATGGAATGTGGATGTGTATGAATCAAAATTCTCTTCCTGCTTTCTTCATCTCTCGGCTCGCTGATAATTTTATCGCTCCCTTTTTGCAGCCGCACCAGAACGCTCCATCAAATTAATACACAGCTAACGGTTTGTGTCTCGATCATTTCAATCGTTTCAGCCCTATGTAGAAACCCCCCCCCACACACACTGCGTTTTTTTACAATGTATTTAGAACGCCTTGTTCAGAACGAGTCTGTGAACGGAACACTTGGTTTATATAACACTTTCAAGAGCACTGGCTTTAAAAAAACAAAACTGTTTAGAGCGCTTCATCAAGAAACCTCTGAGAAGTGTTCTACGCATGGTCTTTCTTTTTTTTTTTTTTTTTTTTTTTTATGGTGTTCTTAGCCAAGTGTTCCTAATAAAACACTTCCTTTTATCACACGTTGAGAACTCTCTGTGAAACACTCTTATGAATACTTTAAGAACACTTCAAGTGGAACTCGTCTGCTGTTTTGTGTTGTAATAAATCATTACCATGCTCTGAGGTCATTAGAGTTCATCTCATTAAGGTGCGCTCTCACACTCTCTCTCTCTCTCTCTCTCTCTCTCCCCCCGTGTCCGGCAGGTGCTGAGGTCAGTCTGTGGGATTTGACCATGACTAACTCACCTCAGGGTCCAACTCTCGAGCAGCTGCAGAAAGTAAGACGGGTTTGGGAATCACCTTCACCCCATGTCTTCATACCCGTGTGTGTGTTTAACTTTAGAAATTAATTTGTGTGTGTCAGCTCCAGCAGGAGAGGCGTGAAGCTGAACTCAGGGTGAAGAGGGAGGATGAGGAGCGGAAGCGTCGGGAGGAGAAAAGAAGGCAGCAGGAGGAGCAGAAGAGGAGGGAGGAGGAGGAGCTGTACAGGCGCAAACGGGAACAGGTGCGTCGAGTCTGAACCATCGACACACTCGCAGCACCGAGGTTACAGGACTGAGCTCGGTGCGAATTTGAATGCTGAAATGTGTGTGTGTATGTGCGTGTGTGTGTGCAGCAATGTCGTCAGCAGGAGCTCCTGTTGAAGCTCCTCCAGCAGAGTCAGCAGCAGCAGCAGCGTGAGCGCGAGCGAGAGGTTCAGGGAGGAGCAGGGTGGAGCTCGGCCCAGGCAGGGACGCTCTCTCTGGGGAAAGCTCAGGGAAAGAACCTCGGGCTGCTGGAGCAGCAACAGCAGAGAGCGCAGCAGCAGAGGGTGAGACTCATCTCTCTCTCTCTCTCTCACACTCACACACAGTCAGTCCTGTCTGGATTGCATAATTCACACTTTATCTGATTGGCTTCGTGGCAGCAGCGGAGGTGCAACCACCTGGGATAACACATGCACCACATAGAGATGCCCTAGCAACCATCTACCCACCATCTCCCCATAAATCTATCTAGACTTTGATCAACCATGACTCTAGTAACCCACCCACTGCCTCGAGTGACCAATCAACCTGAAACTAGCACCCTCACAACCACCGCGAGACACCTCCTGGAGACACCCTAGCAATTATCTACAGTACCGTAGCAACCGGTTAGCTACCACCTGGAATACTGGTAGTCCCCGACTTACGAACGAGTTCTGTCCCGAGAGCACGTTCGTAAGTCAGATTTGTTCTTAAATCCGAAATTAGGACTATTCATCATCAGGACAGCTTTACAGGACAGACATTTTCCATCATCGTGCTCCCGGGCTTCAGAAGTTTTAAACACTGCAAATATTGTATATAATTGTATATATTAGTATCTGGTGCACTGCGCTGTCTAAATTTTTGCACAATACAGGTGAGCTACTTCTGCGATTTGTTCGCATTTACGAAAGTTTGTATACCCACGGTCCGTTATATCATATCTGTGGAAATCCGTAACGCGAATGTTAGTAAGTTGGGGACTACCTGTACCGCGATGAGCGCTTAGTAAGACCAGGGACTCGGTTTAGCTGTGCAGTTAGCCAAGATTAAAATGGCTCACGGTAGCAGAGTTTGATTAAATAAGATTGTTGCACAGTTAAAGTGTGTGTCTGTGTGTGTGTGTGCACACAGCTGGCGATGGGGCAATGGAGTGACAGCTCGGTGGGAATGTGGACAGGAATGGAGGGGAAGATGAGCGGCTCCGGCAGCGGGAGCAGCGTGGGCATCTGGGACGAGGTGGTGAAAAACCAGGTCAACCATCGTAACATGGGCATGAAGCACAGCATGAGCACCCCCTCTTTCAGGTACACACACACACATTGCTTAACAGGATTCGGGTTATAATATTTATATTAAAGAGTAAGACTGTGTGTGTGTGTAGCAGCAGCAGTGAGCAGTACATGCTGAACCGTCGTAAGCGGACGGAGGAAGAGGACCGGCTGCTGAAGCTGTTACAGAGCATGAAGCCTCAGCAGGACGGATTCACCACGTGGTGCGAACAAATGCTGCACGCGCTCAACAACCCAGCCAACAACTCATCCTCATCTTTTGATGGTAAGGAACCACACACGCGTACATGCGGACAGTCGTACATCAGGATAACGGGCAAAGGCAGGATATTAAAGACGGGGGTGTAATGTTATTTACACGGTTACAGGAAAAGTGCATATGTATGTGTACCTTTTTATATATTGTTTACATAATGTTGCAGATGGTTATTGCAAGTAAAGTTAAGTGTGCTTTGTGTTTAGTGCCCGCCATCGTGGCGTATCTGAAGGAAATGGAGTCACCATACGACGTTCACGACTTCATCCGCTCGTACCTGGGCGACACGGTCGAAGCCAAAGAGTTCGCCAAGCAGTTCCTGGAGCGCCGTGCCAAGCAGAAAGCCAACCAGCAGAGACAGCAGCAGCAGGTCACTATTCACATCTATCGGTCGCAGACACCATTTAATGCTTTAACTTGTGTTAATGTTTTAAAATAAACGGCTTCTAATCAATGACCAAACACTGTACTGTAAGATCTTTTCCAGTGTGTCAAACCAACATCAAAGTTTATTTCTGGTGTGTGTGTGTTTGGTATTTCTCTACAGCTGTGTAAGGAGATCGCAGGGCTGAATATGAATTTCCCCTTACAGGTGAGCGTTCATCTGATACAGATATTTATATAAAATGTGATAATGTATTAACAGCCCAAACACTGAAACCAAAAGTGTTTGCAGTCTGCGTTCAGTGTGTGTTTGAGAATTTCCCACAGAGCATACAATAACTGTGTGTGTGTGTGCGCAGTCTGTGTTCCAGACGAGCCACATGAGTAAAAGTGGCAGCCTGTACGACGGCCAGGGCGGGAAAATGAAGAAGAAGCCCAGCATGATGCTCCACTCTGATCCCAGCATCCTGAGTAAGCAACTCTCTCTCTCACACACACACACACACACACACACACACACACACACACACACACACACACAGACAGACAGACACTTTGGAGGAAAAGATCAAGTTCTGTCTTTAAGAATTTTTATTGAAAAACTAGCTCACAGGACCAGACAGGTGAGGGTGGGGGGTTGGGACATGTGCATGACGCTGTAACCATAACAAAACCGTTATGGATTATTTTTTTCCTTTTTCAAATTGCTTACCTAGCCACCGATTACTCAGACTCAACAAAGATGTAGGTCCTTAAATCATGGAAGTAGCTCTTGTGCAGGGCACCAGATACCAATATTTGCAATTATATAAAATATTTTCAGTGTGTAAGTGAATGTATAAAAGTCCGGTAATGAATCAGTCTGAAAGCACGATGATAGAAAATGTCCGTCCTGTAAAGGTGTCTTGATGGTGAATAATCCTAATTTTGGAAAATGCTCAATGAGGCAGAGTTCACAGTCCAATACAGTGGAAAACAGCTGGCAGCATTACTTTCTATTTTTTGAATATTTTTGGGTTGCGGAACGAATCATTGAAGTTTTCTTTTTTTTAAATGAGTAAATTTGCTCTGAGATAAAATAGCGTCCGGGATTCCCATCGTGATTTAAAGTCGCAGAGACATTTCACTGAGATTCATTTCCTTAGGCATGATTACTGTTTTTGGCCACATGATGGCAGTGTGTGTGGTGGGGGGGGGCAGATTTAGTCAGGTGGATTGGTACGCTTTATATTGTATATTGGTGTCAAAGGCATACAAGACTCAGTCAGACTTACCAACAAATCCAACTTATGAACATGGTGGAAGTCGTTCGTAAGTAGGGGATTACCTGTAGTATTCTATTAAGGATGAATTTCTCCAGCACGTTCGATTCCGAGGCAAAAACACAAGGTGTATTGTAGTGTAAAGGTTTAATCTGAAGCTTTTCTGATTGTTTTAGGGTAACAGCATCTTGCATTGTGTCTCAGGAGCTGTGTGTGTGTGTCTCTCTCTCTCTCTCTCTCCAGGTTACTCGTTTTTGGGCTCGAGCGAGCGCATGATGCTGGGTGAGATGGAGGCGGTGGAGGATTACTGATCCAGCAGAACCTTACTTGAGTCTACCTGAGGCCTTAACCTGGAGCAAACTAGCAGACGAATGTGCACCGCTCTCTCTCTCTCTCTCTCTCTCTCTCTCACTCACTCACTCCCACTCACTCTATCCATCTCTCAGACGGAGAGAGGACAAGTGGAGCAGTGAGCGGACGGAGGGACGGAGGGAGCTCTCACACCTCTGTGTCTAAGCACCTTAACTAAGCTCTTGCACTTTATCACAGACAGAGTTTCAATATTTCAGATTGAGTTTTTGTCTTTTTTTTTTTTTTTTTTTTTTCCATTTGAGAAAACGTGTGAATATATGGTTACATATATTATGTATAGAACAGTTTGTATACAAACGTGAATGCGTGCGTGTGTGTTTATGCGCGTGTACGCGCATTTGTGAAATAGCCAGATCGGAGTGTGACGATGCACTCTCGAAAGACAAACACTGTCGTATTATTTTGTTGTATTTTTTTTGTTTCGTTTTCAAATGAAAGCTATAAAATTTAAAAACTTGAACATTTGCACTTGTTTAAGAAAAATGAAAAAGTGTTTAAAAAAAAAAAAATAAAAAATATTAGATAAGTTTGATTATTTTTTTTGGATTGCGTGTGAGCGATTTGAAGAAAAGTCTGCACAAAGAACTTTATTACCGAGATGTTTAAAGGAAACGCCATGTTTTTATTTTGTTCAAGAGAATTTTTTGTATTTTGACAAAGTGTGTATGAGAGAATGCGTGTGTGTGTGTACGAGAGAGAAAGAGACGTACGAGTGTCCTAACCTGATTTTCACTTGTATGTAGGTTCTTAACGAGACAGAAAGCAAGACTGTGTGTGTGTGTGTGTGTGTGTGTATGTTTATTTGAGGATGATTGATATTTGGGCCTCGTTCCAATCCCTAACACACCCTTGTCGACTTCTCGACGGTCGCCAGCTTCAGCGAGTGTGTGATCAGGTGGGGGTGTGTTGTTTTATTTGTTTTTGTTTATTTGTTTTTTTTACTCTGTTGTTATGAGGCAGAACCCTCAGACCGTAACATTTCAGTACTCTAACACGTTGGGATTTGTTTCTCCAGGTTCCTCTGCTCGCTAGAGAATTAGCACGCTAGAGAATTAGCAAGGTGCTCTTGCGCGGTCAAGTGGTGGAGTGCACACTTCGAGTGAATGAACGAATGCGTGAACAGTGTTGAAGCGTTAATAGTGTAGCTTTGTTCTCTTTAAAACACCACAAAACTGTGTAACGTTATTTCTCCCTATTTCGGGGGACCACATGTGAACTAAATGCCTTTTGAGACAGAGAGAGAGTGTGTGTGTGTGTGTGAGAGAATCTTACTTTTCATTGCTGTTTAAGAAAAAAAATGAATGATGGATTTATTTTTTTATCGATGCATACAAAGTATTCATGTGTGTGTGTGTGTGTGTGAGATCTGATTTGGAGCACTTGCAAGGCTGCTACCTTTTTTGTCTAGTGTTTGTGTGGGGTTTTTTTGTTTGTTTTTGTTTTTAATTATTCTTTTGGTTATTTTATTTTTTTGCAACCTTGGGAAGTTTATTACAAATGAATGTATTCCTAAAATGTGTAACGGAGCGTCACAACAAGCCCGGCGCGAGTCCTCGCTCACCTCAGAGCCGGACGCGCTGCTTCTTCTTCTTCTTCTTCTTACTAAGAAAGAAAGAAATGTCCTGCTGTTCTTCCAGAACTTTCTCCAGCAGAGAACCTCGGGCCAACCGGAGCCAAGGACGTGCACCGTGTAGCAGTAGAAGACTTTTTTTTTGTTTGTTTGTTTTTTCCCCCCAATTAGAAAGAGAATTAAAAGGTATTGCTTTTTTCTTTCTATTTTTTTTCCATTGTTGCTCAGATCTTCAGTAAAAACAGAGACTTTTAAAGCCTGAAGCTGAAGTTCATCATCATCATCAGCGGTACTTGATCTAGAGGAAAGCTAACGTATCTCACTCCCCCTTAGCCCCCCCCCCCCCCTTGTTGTGGAATATATTTTTTACAAACTAAGATTTAAAAAAAAAAACAAAAAAAAAAGATACGTAAGAAGCAGCAATAAGGACATGAGCATGCCTGAGGACGCGTCGTCTCCCGGAGAACTTTACACAAGATGTGGACTCGCGTCTCCTATGACACTCGGCGTGCTAGAGCGAGAAGCAGGCACGAGTCCAGCAGCGTCTTGTAAAAGCAGACTCGTGGACAAGAGGCCTGGTGCAGTGTTCTGGAGGAAGAAAAGGTGATGAACCTGAGAAAACTGACTTTTTTTTTTTTTGTTTTGTTTTTTTTCTTCTATATGAAGGAAAAATCCAGCGCTGGTCCTGAACCCCATTGGATTTAAACGAATGTTTCAAACTTCTGGAGAACATTTAAGGCGAGTAAAAGCCTTGGATTTGGGTGAACTTGTGAAGAACATCTCAGTGGAAGTTCTTTTACCTACAGGATGAGACCTGCAGAGAGAAAGATGGAGAGGAAGAACTGCAGATCCTAGAGGATGAGGAATAAGTTAAAGCACCGTGTATCAGCGAGAGGAGGTAAATCACCTGGTGATGTCCACAGACTTGCCTGCTACAGTGTGTGGCAAAGTTTTTACCTCCTCCCCCGCCCCTTTTTTAAATATATATATATATATAGTGTAAGTGACAACAGGAATTTGATTGTTTTTCTGTAACTGAATGACACGTGAGCCTGGTGTCTGATCCTCATCCGTCTTCTTTGTTTCGACAGCGTCCCCGTGCTTGGAGCTGATTTCTCCCGTGAGGAAGACGTCTCTCCAGTTTCCGACACGCTGACCCGCGTCCTCCCGCCGTTTCTCACACACTCCCTTTCCCTCTGTTTAAGGCGTGTGCAGATAATCAGTTAGTCATTATACTCACGATCCTCTGCTTTCACAAGACATGAGCGCACTTCTGTTTAGCGGAGAGACGCGAGCAGCGCTGACGTACGACGACGAAGCCGCTTAGAAGCGGCTCCACGAAAGTGTTTAACTAAACTCAGTGTGATATCGGCACACGCCCCAACTATTTTCCTTCCCATTTCTTTGCCCTTTACATTTTCTCTTCTTGGTCATGTGATCTCTAAGGGCGGAGCTAAAGTTAAACACGCATCACAATATTTTAGCTAGCTAGCTAGCATGACGTTTTAACCCAACATGCGCTAGCTTGCTTTAAAACATTATTACTTTTACCTTCACACGATACTAACTGCCTGGGAGGTAATACTCATTTTAGCTAGCGCTAGCAGAGTGCTACATTCGCATATCTTGCTAGTCAAATCTCACACACCATCTCCTATCAGCTGACCTTAAGCTCCGCCCCTTTTTGTGTATATAATGTACATTTTTATTTTTCAGAAACACTTCCCCCTTGTTTTCGTTTTTTGTTGCCATACCTTAAACTGTACAGCGGACAATTTTATCTTGACTCGCTCGATAGCCCACGCGAGTGTGTATCCACAGTCTAGACGCAGACATCCCCCATTCTCTCCCCCGCCCCCCCAGCTGTGGGTCAATTCCAGTCGGCTCTGTATATACTGTTTCTGTGCTACAACAGTTTTAAGGTATTATCGAAGTTTGCGAGTTGTTTTAGCAGACGAAAACATTAGCCCCGCCCACTCACTCCATTCCTCGCTCCACCTGCGACAGCAGACAAGTGGACACCTGGACACTGTGGACGCGGAGGCCGGGGCTAGTGAAGAATGTTTCGCTTTGAGAAGAACAAACAGATCTTATGTTAAACAGAAAATAAAGTTTTTAAAGGTTGAAGCTGTTTCCTCTTTGAATTCTTTGTGTAGGTGTTTGCTCCGCCTCCTTTTAGCTGTAAGTAAAGTTTTAGGAAGATTTATATTTTACGCTTGACAAGTTCATCAGTACGTTTATTCATTTTATGGATCTTGTCAAGTCATAAAAAAATCTGTTTAATTTAAAGATATTTGGAGAAATCAATTTATATTACAGTGAAGTAAATTACAGGAACGGTGATGGAGGTGTTTTGATTTGAATCTGAGCGTCAGTGGGACGTTTTGGACAAATGAAATCCGATTCATGGAGGCTCCACCTAACAAACTACATAACTTAAAGGATCTGCTCCTGATGGCTTCAGAAGTCTTGAGGAGTCCAGGCCTTAATGGTTCAGAGCTGTTTTGGAGGCACTTGGGGTGCTACACAATATTAGGCAGGTGGGTTTATGATGACTGGTACAGCGGCGACACAATGGTTTAGTAGTAAGCCCTGCTGCCTTACAGCTCCTGTGTGCACGGAGTTTGCATGTTCTCCCTGTGCTTGGTGGGTTTCCTCCGGGTACTCTGGTTTCCTCTGTGCCCTGTGATGGATTGGCACATCGTCCAGAGTGTACCGTGCCTTAGCGCCCTAAGTCACCTGGAATAGACTCCAGGCCCCCCGTGACCCTGTACAAAGCGGTACAGACAGTGAGTTAGTGGTGTAGATCCAGCTTTCCACAGGCTTTAGTGTTGAACTTCTTGGGGATGGTCCCCAGGTAAGGTCCTCAGTGGATTTTAGGAATACACTTTGGTATTAGCAGGTGATTATAAAATGGGTGTCACTTAAACGATCACCACAAGAGGGCGACATGTTTACACGTTTTAACAAAGTACAAGCTGATATTGTGGGATGGGTGCCATCACTTAATCCAAAATATAATCAAGGGAGGATAACAGTAAAAAATAAAAATAAATACACAACACTTTGAAGTAATTAATGACAAAATGATACACAGTCAAGATAAGTGGTGTAGATGGAGAAGATAATTCAGTTCAGTTATTGGTCATGAATGTTACGATAGACTGATTTGATTCTTTTAAGTTCAATTATTATAGTTTTTTTTGTTTGTTTGCATTTTGTGCAAGATTTAGTGAAGACATAGCACCATGGGTCCCAAGAATGTTAGCAAGAAGAAAAAGGAGTCACTTTCAGTTTTTTTTTTTTAAAGCAGCCGGTTTATGTCAAGAGGAATCATAAATTAAGGTTAAGTGAGGTTTTTTTTTTTCATATTTTACTTCATTTACATGTCTTTTCTAAATTTTTGTATTGTTTTTATATACAAAAATATGATTGTAGTATTGAAAATTTATAATATTGGCAATATTTTTGGGTGGCTGGAACAGATTATCTGCATTTACATTATTTCCTATGGGACAATGCGTTTCACAATACGACATTTCACCTTAAGAACTCGCCGCCAGAACGGATAAAATTTGTATGCCAAGGTACCGCTCACTCACTTATCTTCTATACCGCTTTATCCTGTATTCAGGTTCGCGGGGACCTGGAGCTGATCACAGGAGACTTGGGGCACGAGGCAGGTTACATCCTGGACAGGGAGCCAATCCATCGTAGGGCACACACACTCACACTCATTCACACACTACGGTTAATTTGGGAACGCCAATTAGCCTAACCTGCATATCTTTGGACTGTGGGAGGAAACCGGAGTACC
>JAQQZT010000009.1:1050970-1061363 GCA_030068275.1 Clarias platycephalus | reverse complement strand
AACGTTGTTTCGTTTCACTGTGTACTTAACTGTATATGGCTGAAATGACAATAAAAGCCTTTGAACTTGAACTTGAAATACATGAGCTGTATACAACAGTATACAACCTTGTTACTGAGGAGTGCGTATCTCTGTCATACGACATAACTGCTATTTCTAAACAAACTCGTAACACGTCAGTTGAAAATGTGTAAGAACACCCTACCTCTTCTAATGTCTCCAAAGTCTCAAAGTCTTGACAGTGAGCGAAATTTTCCAACAATTTATGGCTTGCGGTGTTTTGAGATTGGTGTGTAATAAGTGTGTGTAATGAATGAGTTTGAGGATAACTCGCGCAGAGAGTTTGGAGAAAAAGCAGATCGGAGTCTTTTAATGAGTGAGATTTTTGAAAATGTAACGCCATAAAAATGTGTTTCTGTTGCGTCACTCTGAAGCTCGGTACAGAATGGTTTATATCTGAACACCAGTCACGAGCAATCACACTGAAAACCAGATGATTCTGCTCAATGACCGATTGACCGGTTCACACTGCACAATAAGGATTTTGCTTCTTGAACACTGTTTGGTGTACCTTATAGATCTTTGGCTGCTGATCATTAAAATCACGCCCAAATCTGCCTATCATGTACAGTTTTTTCTAAATTTCTTATTTTGTCATGTTTTTCCACGGGAGCGGGCGGTCTAATAATATACCGTTCCCGACGTCCTTTCTGAACAGCATATCTGCGCTTTATTCAATCTTATCGAGCACCTGTATGACTTGCACTCATGACTGCGCTGCACGCATGGACTGCATCACGCATTTTATTGGCAAGGTCTGTGCACGCAGGATTTGCAAAACCGTCATCAGAGCGGGCTGTACCGAGGATGGCAGAGCAAAGTGTGGATGCGCTGTCCTTGAAGGACGTTCAGCTTGGACTAGAAAATGGTCAGTTTACCGTTAAGAAACCCACATCGGGCAAGTCTGATGTATGGGAGTCTTTTTCGTGTGTCATAGATGGAAAAAAATTACCCTTTGAGCGTTGCGATAAATAAAATAAAATTAGTTTTTTTGTTATCCCTCTCTTTCGGTTTAAATGTGAGATTCTGGAAATAGATAAAAATTTAGCGGGAACGGTCGGGTCGGGAAGAAAATTATTCTAAGCGGGCAGCAGGTGGGTGCGGGAGCGGGACTAAAAAAACAGTCCCGTGCCGACCTCTAGTTTGCAGTCTGGGCATGTCTGGCCTTGAGTACATGTATGCTATTCATCGTGATAATGTAGGCATTATAGTGTGCACATATTGTTTCAATATACAGTGGAACGTCGGATTACGAGTAACGCGGTTTTACATGTTTACGAGTGTTCCGCAAGACAAGCAAAGATTTTTAATAAATTTTGACTTGAAAAACGAGCATTGTCTTGGTTTACGAGTACCGAGTATCATGTATCACGCATGCGCTTTTTGTTTTGACGCCGAGCGTCACGTGATCACAACTGAGCCAATGGTTTTTCTCTCTCTTGCGCTGCGGAATTGTGAGTAATCATCTCCCTGCTGGGTCTTAGTGCTCGTCTCTCACTGGTATAATCAACATCCATGCACACGTGTACTGTTTACTATAACACTGTGACCACGTGTGTGTGTGTAAAACATATTTTATTTTGTGTGTGTAAGCGTGTGTGTACAGTGCGCATATATTGTTTATTATAACACGTGTGTGTGCACGTTTAAAGCAAAAGAAAAGTCTCATTAGAGGGTAAAGATCCATTTTTTCTCTCCCTCTCTGTATCAGCCTGTGCGCGCGTGTAATTTGACACTGTGCTCCTTCACTCACACCAACACACACACACACACACACACACACACACACACACACTCTCCTTTACAGAAACCTCCTCTCGGCTTCCCACACACATACACACACACACTCTCTGCCTTACACAGAAACTCTGCACTGTCACGATTCTTTTCAAACGTAAAGTGCAGGTTAATTTGTTTTTTTTTTTGTTTTGTTTTACTTTACAGCAGTGATTCCGTTAGTATACACTCACGCGAGTGTCATTAGCGATGTTCCTTGCTATTTTTTCTGATAAAACAGTCTCTCCTTTAATGTGTGTGTGTGTGCACGCACATTACACACACACACAGCGCCTGCGTGCACAAACGGAAACACCTATCTGTCGGGATTTATTTTTACTTTTTTTTAAATGTAAAGTGCCGGTTAATTTGTTTTATTTTTGCTTTATATTTTGTATTAATTATTTTTATGTATTTATTTTTTTGGGCTGTGGAACAAATAATTTGAGTTTCCATTATTTCTTATGGGAAAATGAAATTTGGTTTACGAGTGTTTTGGAATACGAGCCGCTTCCGGAACGAATTATGCTCGTAATCCGAGGTTCCACTGTATAGCACAGTCTCAGTAGCTATGCAGCAAGTAAGCTAGAGGCTGTAGACTTCAAATAGGACTTGATCAGAATGTTTCATCGTTGTCACAACAGCAGTGATACATTCTTCTACATTTGTACATTTGTATACACTTACGTCTCAGAGAGTAATGACTGCCCTTGTAAATAAAGCATATCAACCGTACTTTGGCTGTAAAATTGGTGATCAGGACAGGGAATGGTCGCCAAGAGACTTCGGTTTATCAAAAACAAAAGCTGAAAAGCTGAAAATATGGACTTATAGACTATGAAAATATATTTTTGTCTCCTCTTCACATAAAACTGGGACTTATGAAGAATTTTCTGAAAGCAATGAACAGGGAAGGTGCATGTTTTTGTTATTTAAGACAAATGTTCCCAAGAATAGTTGATGCCAAGATCAAAGAGGGCATTTTTGTTGGTCATATTGGACATATTATGAATGACACTCAGTTTGAAGGTCTGATGGTTGGGCCAGAACAGATTGCTTGGAAGGCCTTCAAAGATGTTGTTGACAGTTTCCTTGGCAATCACAGAGCTCCAAACTACATCGAGCTGGTAGACAATCTTCTTAAAACAAACCAATCAATGAAGTGCAACTTATGTCACTCAGGATTCATTTCCTCCGCTCACCTTTAGAATTCTTCCCCTCAGTTCTTGGTGCCATCAGTGATGAACATGGTGGTGTCCTTTCATCAGGACATTGTTACAATGGAGAAAAGGCAACATCAGGGCAACGGGAATCTGTCAGTGCATACTGACGACTGTTGGACACTGAAACGTGACGCACCGGACATTGAATACAAGCGAAAATCAGGAGCTAAACACTTTTAATTCTGTTAAACTTTCACAGCATATGAGAATCATGAATACAATTAAATGCATTATTGCCAATAAACTAATAACTGTCTATTTTTCTAAATTTCTATGTGATGCAGCCAAACCAATTTGTGTTTACCCATAAGGTGCCTCTCACAATCAGCAACAAGTTTTCAGGAAGCAAAAATTGTTGTGCAGTGTTCATCAGTGAGCGAGTCAGTGAGTGAGCGAGTCAGTGAGTGAGCGAGTCAGTGAGTGAGCGAGTCAGTGAGTGAGTGAGTGAGTCAGTCAGTGAATGAGTCAGTCAGTGAGTGAGTCAGTGAGTGAGCGAGTCAGTGAGACAGTGAGTCAGTGAATGAGTGAGTCAGTCAGTGTGTGAGACAGTGAATCAGTGAGTGAGTCAATGACTGAGACAAGGGAGTCAGTGAGTTAGACAGTGAGACAGTAAGTGAAACAGTTCATGAGTCAGTGAGTGAGACAGTGAGTCAGTGAGTGAGACAGTGAGTCAGTGAGTGAAACAGTGAGTCAGTGAGTGAGACAGTGAGTTAGACTGTGAGACAGTAAGTGAGACAGTGAGTGAGTGAATCAGTGAGTGAGACAGTGAGTGAGTGAGACAGTGAGTGAGTGAGACAGTGAGTGAGTGAATTAGTGAGTGAGACAGTGAGTGAGTGAATCAGTGAGTGAGTGAGACAGTGAGTGAGTGAATCAGTGAGTGAGACAGTGAGTGAGTGAATCAGTGAGTGAGTCAGTGAGTGAGTGAATCAGTGAGTAAGACAGTGAGTTAGACAGTGAGACAATGAGTGAGTGAGTGAGTCAGTGAGTGAATCGTCCATTGAGAGGACGTGTATGGTGAGAGAGTGATGTGAACGAGTCTATCAGTTAATGAATCACCTACTGAATCTGTGAGTCTGAACAGCGCGTTAATGAAGTGTGAAGCCGTCTGTAAGGTTACACGAGTTACACGAGTTACACGAGTCAGTGAACGAGTGAGTTAACAATCGGTTCATTAATAATAAATCAATAAATGTGTGACTCTATAAATAAAGGGCACAAACATTAGCGAGGGAATCAGTGAACAAATCATGAATCAGTACAGAACAAGTATGAGGAAAAGCTGTAACTGAAAATGACTTCCACTGTGTGTGTGTGTGTGTGTGTGTGTGTGTGTGTGTGTGTGTGTGGGGGAGTGTACATTGAGTCAGTTGAGTAAGTAACCCAAAGCGACATGTTGCCTCCTGAACTAGGTCACCAACCAGAGCAGTGCACTACGGTGTGTGTGTGTGTGTGTGTGTATGGTGGATCTGTGTTTATCTGGATGTCTGAGTCTTCAGCTGTGTTCACATCATTTTCATACACGTGTCAGTCGTCTGGTCTGATGTAACTTCAGTGTGTGTGTGTGTGTGTTGTAAGGGCTGTGCTGAAAGACTCAAAGTCTAATTGGATCAGTTTTACGTTGTGATTCATTAACCTTCTGACTGCTGCAGCTGCTCCTATAGACATCACACACACACACACACACACACTCTTTTCTCTTGGCTTACATGTCTGTCAAAAAAAGCCTTTATTAAATATGTGGAATGTGTGTGTGTGTGTGTGTGTGTGTGCTTTAAGGTGACACGTGAAACCCGTCTTCCTCTAAAACTTCATTAAAATGCGGTGATGAAACGATTACCCGAGTGTACGTGTGTATAATTCATCAATCTTGGTGGAATTTAATATTTTAGCGGATCATATGATCAAACATCTCGGTGTAATATTGCGCCGTTTGTCCGTTAATCTCAGACTCGTTCGGGTGTACGGTGCAGGCTGAGCGCGACACTCGCTGGAGTTCGTGTGTGTGTGTCAGTCGGAGTGTGTGTTCAGTGTTTGTCTATCACTGTTTCTTTGAACAAGAAAGATTAACGCTTGTTAGACCGCAGGGGGGTGTGAGCAATGCCAGATGCACAGCTTAACTGGGAGCTGTGGGAGTGCTGGGGGTGCGAGGGTGCGAGGGTGTGAGGGTGAGCCGTGAGTCAGAGGTGGAATGTTGATTCGATTATTATTATTTTAAATTATTCAATTCAATTCAGTAGCACTAATATTTACTTACATATATTTTATTTATTACAAGCATTAAAAAAGTATTGAACATTTTTTATTATTAAATATCTTTTTAAAATCCTGAAAGTATCTAAAACACTGAAACACTGTTGTGTTGTCGAGAGTTTAAATGTTGAGTTTCACACAAAACCACAATCATTTTCCTGTCAGTCATCTGCTCCACACTCCAGTCCAGCAGGTGGCGGTGTTGCGCTTGTGAATTCAAAAGAAGAAACTTTCTTTCGAGACTCCTGCAAAATGCGAGTATTTGCAGAATTTTTTTTACAAGGACTTGCTGAATTTTAGAGAATTTAAAATCAAAAATGGATTTACTGATTCAATGAATCAAATAAAAAATTAATCAGAAGTAATGAACGCACAGCTCTAATCTTACCATTTATTCAACTTCCTTTGTCCTGCCTCTTTGGCCAGCGTCTCTCAGGGGGGTGGAACTGTTTACCTTGTAATCAGACACAAACATGACCAACATCTCATGTTTTAACGTCTTAGTGCTGGTGCGAATCACTCATTTTAAAATCATTTTTATTATATAGTTTTAGTTTCTGAACGTTTATGAGCTGAGCTAGCGGTCGCGTCCGTCTCCAGCTAACGGCTCAGCTGCTCGTGCCGACCTGATCTGAGAAAACTCTTGTTAGGCTCGTACTCATGAGGAGACTCTGAAGATTAAACAGAACAGAGTGCGAGGCTTTAATTCGCCGGTCAGTGAGGAACGCAAGGCTTTTTTCTTTTTACCTGTAGCTGCAGCGGAGAAATCGATCAGCTGTGTTTGTTATTAATCTCACATCCCTGTACAGCCGCCATAACAGAAAGCTGTACTTCCTCTGGTTTAATAACCAGCACACGCCACTCCTGCCTACAAACTGAACACATCTAAATGTGTGTGTGTGTGTGTGTGTGTATATGAGGATAAATATCCTGACCAGCTGTTCATTACTGACAGAACAATGGAGAGCATGTAGAGACAGACTGAGAGATAATCAACCAGTGTGTGTGTGTGTGTGTGTGTGTGGGAATAGCGAGGGCTATGTAGTACACACCTATACTTTGATATATACCTATCTGTATGTGTATGTGTGAAAAATATCTTTAAAACGTTTTTTTATTTCATTGTTTTACACTTTTACATTACATTTATATTTTGTTTTAAATTTTATTTTAAATAAATAAATAAATATATACATACAGCCTGTACCTCGGCATACAAATTTAATCTGTCCTGGATCTAAGTACTTAATTTCGTATTGTGAATCACATTCTCCCATAGGAAGTAATGTAAACATAGATAATCCGTTCAAGCCACCCAAAAATATTACCAATATTACCAATTTCTAACACTATAATCATATTTTTGCATATAAAAAACAACCAGAAAATTTAGAAAAGACATGTAAATTAAGTAACATATGAAATAAATAGATATTACACCTCACTTATGATTCCTCTCGACACCGACTGCTTTAAAAACAGAACTGAAGGTGTCTCCCTTTTCTTCTTGCTACCGTTCTTGATAACATTGCTTGGACCCATGGTGCTGTCTTCACTAAATATTGCACAAAATGCAAAAAAAAAAAAAACTCATGTAAACTAAAAAGAAAAAAGTTAACTCGCTTTACTTGACTTTTCAATGATGCAAACAAGTTTTGAACGGTTCCCGGACGTACGCACAACTTAGCCGGTGGTCGGTTCGACTCGGTTTGTTCACTCATAAGCTCAAAAATGCTATGTAGGCCAAGGCAAATGTTTTGCAAAATTTCAGTTTTTAAAATAAGAATTTGTGAGGTATGGAGTTTGTATGCTGAGGTACCTCTGGAATAAACAGCATTACAGAAAATTTTGTTAACATTTAAAATATTCACCAAGAAAAACTGAACCTAATAGTTTTTTTTTCTAAAAATATACATTTAAAATGTATATTTAGAAAACCTGTGTTAATATATATTAGTATATTAAATTGAAATTTGAAGAATATATCTGAGAGAAAAAAATAATGATAAAGATAGACTTTTTTTGAAAGGTATATACACAGGGGCTTTCGAAGACATTCATAAGCATTGTGTAAATATTTCATGAAAATTTATGTTTTTATTTATTTTGGGTTTATAGATAAAACCGTGACGTTAACCTCAGGGGTTTAGAGAAATGTAAAATATTCATGCTCCGGTTATAAATGTGATATGAAGCCTTATGCAGGTAATATTCTATGAGTCTGTAATTCCTGAGAAATTCTATATCCACCTAAAATAAAGGCTTTATATACAGTATATATATATATATATATACACCACACACACACACACACACTTGTAGATTCAGTCTGATTTATAAATCAGGCTTAGCTTCCCATCTGACACACACACACAGGAATATAAATATTTTTTTTAAATGTCAACTACTCTGACAGAGCGGAACTAATCTCGTCAGGACGGCGTTCTGGGGAACGTTTAGTGCTGCGACACCGCCGGATCAAACGCTACGCTTCATAGTTCCAAGAAAATTCCAGAACAAAGAATTAATTTGAGCCAAACTCCTCCAAAAACGACGTCTTTTCTGTCTGTTAATGCGTTCATAATTCTAAAGAAACATTAAGTGTAATTTTAGAGGCAAATATATATATATATATATATATATATATATATATATATACAGTACATAAACACACCTGAGGTAAATGTTGACTTTCCAGATAAGTCCATCTAGTTTCCAGATGGTGTGTGTTTATGTGTGTGTGTGTGTAAATATAACTAATACTCAGGGACACTAAGTAAAATGAACCCTGGAGTTGCTGAAGCTCAGACGGAGGAACCTGCAGGGTTCCGGCTCTGTTCTGTCTGAAACACGGTGTGGAGATGAAGCTGCTGGTGTTGATGAGGTGTAGAGTGTTTAGCCGACGCCCCTTTATCCAGAGACGCTTCTAGACGAGCTTTGGAGTCTCGATCAAAAACACATCCTCATCCTGGAGTACACGGGCAGGGCCTCAGAGCTCCACCCAGAACATCTAGTCCAAACCAGGTGATTTGTTTTACTGACTTTAATTAAAGGGTATAAATAAAGACTGCAAGTGACACACACACACACACACACACACACGACCTCAGCTGATGGGGGATTTAGTGCTCACTGTTTATATTAGTAGTAGTAGTGGTAGTATAGTAGTATAAATTTATGAGAACATAAGTTCTTACCTTTTATCTCCAAATTCAGGCTTTTATCTTAAAAGGTTTTATCCAAGTTCTCTTTTAAAAGAGAATTCTGAGAAACAAAAAAAACTGAATTATGAGAAAATAATCTGAATTCTGAGGGGGGGGGGGGGGTCAGTATTTTGAGAAAAAAAAAATCTGAATTTTGAGAGAGAAAAAAAATCACAATTCGAAATTTAAAAAATGTCGGAAAAAAAAATTCTAAGAAGAAAAAAAGTCAGAACTTAATAATTTTTTTTATGGTGAACCTGATCCTCTCTTGTAATACAGCAGTACATCAAAATAACCTGAATATGTTTCGTTTCTATTATTTCATGTTCAGTTAATTAATTCTCCCGTCTCGAAACACACGCTTTGCACTTTCCTCCTGATCGGTATACACACACAAAGAAAATCAGAGTTTAAAAAAAACAAAAACAAAACTGAAGCAAGATAATTTTTGGTAAAATTTTGGTTTTGTTAGACAACTATAAAACATCCCCATTAAAACCACAACATGTAAAGGTTCAGTATAAACAAGATGTTAATGATAAATCAGGATAATAAATCATTAACATCAGGAATTGGAGAGTGTATTAAATTTAGTGTATATTTTTCTAGCAACCATAAAAATCTTAAAGTAATTTTTAAATAAAACCTGTTGTGTGTGTTATCAGATTCAGATCGTATTACAAAAGACAAGCACTGAAGGAGAAATAAACTTAGACAAAAATAGCATAAGGGTTGGAATTAAAAACAGCTCTTGGAAGTGCACTTAGACTTTTGGATATTTGTGTGTCTGTGTGTGTGTGTGTGTGTGTGTGTTGGTGCTGAAATTAGAGCGTTTTGCATTGGCTGTACTCCAAACTGCTACCGTTTTTGAGTATGAGCGCTCGGAGTGTTTCAGATCAAACGCTCGATTGCCGAGAGCTTGCAGTTCCCAAAGGAGCGCTTTAACCCAATACGCACACACACACACACACACACACACACACACGATTGAATCCGTTGCTGTGAGAAATGTTTGTGCAACACTTTGAAAGAATGCCAAACACTGACTGTATCTAAACGTGGGCGTGTCCTCGAGGTTGTTTACTCTCTTTAACCGCCTAACGTTCGCACGTTTTTTTCAGACGGACACACAGCTCTCGCAGCGTTACCTGGTTCTAATCGGATAGCTGTTTATCTAATGTTTGACAACACTCTTATTTAATGCTATTTTTCATGATGTTATAAGCTACTGTAGCTATTTATGCTTAGCTCACATTCTCCGCTCTAAAAGTAGCTTAATTATTAGCAGGCTAATGCTAGCTTGAACAAACATTAAAGCATGAGCTCTGAATCAGTCCGGAGAAAGAAGCGTCCCAGATCCAGTTCGTGAGTTCCTGATAGAGTTCCTGGCTTGGAAAGTTCTTGAGTTTATTGATGAAATAGTTCCTGGGTTCCAGAAACAGTTCCTCTTCCCTCCTACACTTCGTTCCTGCTGTAGCAGCGTGCCTAGAGTTCCTGAAAATCTTTCTCCAATGGAAAGATGTCTGATATTTTTCGGCTTTGTAAACAGTTTACGTGAAAGAGACGCGTCTAACATTCCGGACTTCCTGTAATGGAAAAGCCTCCACATTTCCTACATTTTTAAAAATTATTTGTAGTGGAAACAGGTCTTACATTCCTGAGCTTTTCTCAACATGAGTTCCTCACATGGAAACACACACACACACACACACAGCAGTTGTTCCATAGGTGGAAAAGTCGAGAAGCTTTTAACACTAGAAGCGCCGAGCAGCGGTCATTCGACCGCAAGGGGAAAAAAAAAAAGAAAAACTTCACACTCGATCAAAATCCAGGACCCTCCTTTCATGACTTTTCCTAGATATGTGAGCTTAATCACCCAGC
>JAQQZT010000009.1:1036193-1043659 GCA_030068275.1 Clarias platycephalus | reverse complement strand
TCACCTGTCTCACTCCCTCACCTGTCTCTCTGTTTCCCTCACCTGTCTCACTGCCTCACCTGTCTCTCTGTTAACCTTACCTGTCTCGCTCCCTCACCTGTCTCTGTGTTAACCTCACTTGTCTCGCTCCCTCACCTGTCTCTCTGTTAACCTTACCTGTCTCACTCCCTCACCTGTCTCTGTGTTAACCTCACCTGTCTCACTCCCTCACCTGTCTCTCTGTTAACCCCACCTGTCTCGCTCCCTCACCTATCTCGCTCTTAACTTCACCTGTCTCGCTCCCTCACCTGTCTCTCTGTTAACCTCACTTGTCTCGCTCCCTCACCTGTCTCTCTGTTAACCTTACCTGTCTCACTCCCTCACCTGTCTCTGTGTTAACCTCACCTGTCTCACTCCATTCTTCTCACCAATGTCTGTCTCTCACCTGTCTCTCTCTCTCTCTCTCTCTCTCTCTCTCAGATCAAGGTACGGACTCCCCGAACATCGTGAACAGGCCCGAGACAGGAGGCATAGATACAGGCGCCGGCTCCATCTCTTCCTCTCTCACCGTGGTGATCTTCAGTGCAGTGGGCGGAACCTTTGTCCTGCTGCTGGTCGCCGTGGTGATCGGGGTGGTGTGTTACCGCAGGAGGAAAGCCAAACACTCGGAAACACAGCGCCCTAGCCGGTCTCTCCCAGCCCTCACTCCCCGAAGGTGCGGCGCCAACATGACGGGAAACACCGGAGTCATGTCAGGGGGAAACATCACCGGCGGCACAGAGCCCAGTGACATCATCATCCCGCTGCGGACTTCTGACTCCGCCTACTGCCCGCACTATGAGAAGGTCAGCGGCGATTATGGACATCCGGTCTACATCGTACAGGAAATGCCTCCTCAGAGTCCCGCTAACATCTACTACAAAGTATGAGGAGGAACCTGGAAAACTCTCACAGTCCCACACACACACACACACACACACACACACACACATACACACACTTAAAGACTGAAGACTATTTCTGTCTTCACTGAAACATCTCCTTATCATACGCACCCTTGATCGACAGGAACATGTTATATGTGTGTGTGCATGTGTGTGTGTGTGTGTGTGTAAAAGTATGCATCGTTGGTGTTCTACAAGGCTAATGCTGCTAACATGTAATGAAAGCTTATAGCCCATAGTTCATCATGTTACACTAAATTTGTGTGAATAAATCATCCCACACACACACACACACACATACACACACACACACACACTGAATCACTTTCTTCCTCGGCAGAGAGTTTGATGTCACCAGCACACACTCAGGCTCAGGTGTGGGGGCGGGGCTTAGTTAGTTCATGCTGGTCAATGCTAAATGTGACGGTGGTGTGTTTTCAGTTGTTCTCAGTATTATTCTTCAGGTTTTTCGACACATCTGAGAGAAACGTTGAGGTTCCTGATCATTGTGTATATTTTTTACACAGTTTACATGAAAGATTTCAACATAATTGAGCAACGTAGAGCTTCATATTAGCTAGAGAAACATTGTTAGCTTCGCAGTGTTATATTTCAATATGACTAATAATAATAGAATATCTAATGTTAAATAAACATTTAATATTAAATATTAAATTTCTTTAATATCAAAATACCTAGCGTAATATTCACAGTTTAGTGATCGGCCATAATATTAAACCCCGTGCTTATTATTGTCTAGCGCCCCCTTGTGTCACTAAAACAGCCCTCTGAAGGTGTGTGTGTGTGTGATATCAGGCACCGAGCCGTCAGCAGCAGATCCTTTAAGTCCTGTAAGTTGTAAGGTGGAGCCTCCATGGATCAGACTTTCTACTGGAGATCTGGAGAATTTGTAGACCAAGTCAACACCACGAACTCCAACCATTCCTGAAGAGTGTGTCAGGGCGCATTATCCTGCTGAAAGACGACACTGCTACCAGGGACCACTGTGTCCATGACGGGGTGTAACTCTGTCTTTAACTGTGTTTAGGTAGGTGGTACCTGTCAGATTAACATCCATATGAAGGCCAGGACTCGAGGTTTCCCAGCAGAAGATCACACAGGTCCCGAGGTTTCCCAGAAGAATGTTGGCGAGAACTCAAGGAGAAATAAAGAAAGGAGGATAAGAATTCTGAACAATTCCAAACATCTTCTCTCTGGTTGCTGATGTGAAGCTGTTAATAAACCTGACAGATGTTATCTAAGTCCCCTTTGTGTTCCTCATCGGGCAGGTGGTTTGAGTGGTGGCTCTTGATGCTGGAGGTGGTTTAAAATGTCTTCATGTACAGAGTGTGTTGGTGTATTTTGGTGCTAGCAGACGACTGAGAGGAAGTCCATGGTATGCGATACGCAGTGTAGTTTAACCGCATGTAAGTGGTGTAGTGATTAGTGCCACAGTCTTTACTGTGTGGTTTTGCTGGTTCAACTTTGCAGGTTTTACTTTAGCTGTAGTTCGAGATTACACATGTAGTGTACAAGTGCTATAAAACAGAGCTACAGTACGAGTTCATGAAGCTCACGTGGATGAGTGTGAGTGTGAGTGCCTGTAGTTTATGGGGAGTACTTGCTGCAGGACTGAAAGGTCACTGGTTCAAACCCCATTCAGGTCTCTGCTTTGAGTCATCTATTAAGGAAAAAAACCCAGTAAGTACCAGTGGTGTAGGGGTTAATTAGCATCATGTGGTCTTATGTGTGAGACGTCCCTTTGCTTTTTACTTTAGTGGTAGCTCAAGGTTACACATTTAAAGGTGAAAAGCTCTACAAACCAAACGTTGATATAGAATCCTGTAGTTACGTAGTTCAGCACTTGCCTCTGAGGTGAGAGGTTGTTGGTTTGAACCCCCAGCTAGGGCTTCTTTCTTAAAAATCTTATTGTGTTGCTTTGAGTCGTATATTTAAGGCAAACCTCCAGTACGCACCAGTCCTGCCCAGCTGTGTGTGGGTTAGTGCACTGTTGTATGATGTTGCTGGTTCAAATCTGTGCTGTTTACTTTACCTGTAGCTCAGGGTTGTGTATATGAAGGTGACAAGCTCTATAAAACAGCACACTATTATGAGTTCCTGTAGCTCATATGGTTGAGGTTGCTAGTTCAAGCCCCAGCCAGGACAACAAGATAAGAGTCTGGATGGTTCAGGTGCCAGGGGGCATAACCTGAGGGGGATAAATCCGGGCAGCTTCCCCCCACTGGGTTGGAGTAGGAGAAGAAAAGGGTTATGGAGCCTGAAGAGAGGATTGGCTTAGTTTTCTGCATAAATATAGAAACGCTGTATAAAATCTGTCACCCACACTTTCACTGGAATTCTCCAGCATCATTTTCAGCAACCACCTCTTCCTCACTTCTCCACCAGCACCACTTCCTTCTTCTCCTCCACCTTTGTCCACCCAACGTCAGCAAGAGCAGGGACACACCAGATTCGAACCAACAACCTCCGAGTCCAGCAGCAAGGCTTTTACCACAGAGCCACCAAGTCCCACACCAACCTGCAGCTCTTATAGCGCCTTTGTCTTTTAAAATGACACCCACGCAACCAAAAATAATAATAATCAAGCCTCTGCAGACCTTCAGCATGGGTGCTCTGTCGAGCCTTCACTCCTCATGTGCACCAGAGACCCCAATCCGCCTTAGACCCTGTCGCAGGTTCTCCTTCCTTCTGACCCCTGCAGAACATCCGGGAACATCCTACAAGAGCTGCATTTTTGGAGATGCTCATCACAATCTAGCCTTTGCTGCCTGATACACACCACCCCTCAGACACACCCCTTACTGGTGCCACAAGAAAGTCAATGTCATGGCTGATTGGTGTTTATGTAACATCTAGAGCTACGTAAGATTAAAGAATATTAACATGAACTAGTTTCAGGAAATCTTTCATTTATTAATAAACCTAATATTACTGCACGAGTTTCTCTTCATACAGCCATAAGTTCATGTCTTTGTATTCATATTTCTGAAATAGTCAGTAATTATACTAGTTATGGAGGCTATGTGCTTCCTGGGCGTGTTAGCAACATTAGCGTTGTAACTAAAGACGCGAACATGACAAAGCAGACGTGTCTCGGTTCGCGAAATACATGTTGAGGTTAAAGGTGACATATTGTGGACATTTTAATTTCGTACTGTGATGAACACTGTGTGTGTTCGCGCGTGTGTGTGTTAAACTACAGAACTTTCTACACACCTGCAGCAGAGACTGGCAGTTGTAGTAAATGTTTGGATTGTACGTGTGTTAACAATGTCCTGAAGCCTCACAAACACACTGTGAGATGGAACAGTTGAAATATTGAAGTGAGTGGTTTTAGATCTGTGTGTGTGTGTGTGTGGTGTTTATTCCGCTTCTCGCTCACATTTCCCTCGGCGTGTTTATTTCAGTCGCCGTGAAACCAAAAGCGCCGGCGTTTCCCTCCTCCTGCGTTTGTCCCGATTTCTCCTGCTGTCTTTCTCTTTACACGCGTCTAACCCTGACTTCACACCGCCAGCACTTTCCCGCCTCACGCTGGTTGTTAGTTGCTTCCAGACGACCGCACGCCGCCTCTCTACGGCTCTACAGAGAACCAAATCAAAAGGAAAATAATTTAGCGACAGTGTCAACATGTTTATGTTAGACAACTAAGGTTTCTCATTGTATTTATGCTCAGAAGAGAAACTGGTGACCCTTGAGGACCCTTGAGAATTTAAAAAACATCTCAGCCGACCAATCAGGAGAAAGAACCGGTCGTACTGAGGTCACAGTTCACAAAGCTCCGCCTCTAAACACGTTTACACAAATAAGACAATGAACAACGTTCTCACGCTGTTCTTTTATTCCAACACCATCATCACCACCTCACACGTTGTACACGCAAAATGCCACACACGGCACCGTGAGCGTTCTTACCCTTTGTAGGCTTTTCAGGGGTGTGGATTTGGAGGGATGTAGCGCTCTGAGTCAACGGCGGAGTGTTTACTTCATTTGTTTACTTCACAGTCAATCCAGGAGTGATCCTGTCAATTACGAGCCAATCACAGAGGCGGTGGGCGGGCGGAGGCTCCGCCCCATCTGGAGTGTCTATCCGTTATGAAGCAGACTCGATTAGACGTGTGTAAGCAGTGCCAGTTGCCTCGATATTTCAATTTTTATTTTTTATTTTTTTACCACATTAAAACTTTTCCTTCTTGTTCAGCCTTGAAATAAAAACGTTATTAGAAAACAATCAGAATACAAGGAGGACACGACTGCTGCTTCCATAAAAACACCCTTTTAAAACGCCATAGAATAACGGTTATCCTGTTCCATAAACCGTCTCTGGATTGATTTGCTACTCATATAATAAAACAACTGCTGAGTTAAATACAAGCAATAAGTGTCAGTAGGAAAACTCGGCAGTGGGAGGAGTTGATGACAGACTAATTGATGCACATTGATGACATCACAAGACAGAGATCAGTTATAAAACTGCACGTCTCTTTCATCCGATACTGATAAATTATGATATTTTGTATTACGATAGTTTCGAGTAACACTGACTCCGGTCGGCGTCTCGCTCTCAACGTCTCACTCTCGCTTCTCATTTGCGCACATTTTAATTTGCCCCGCCCACATTCTGGCACCTGAACGCTGTCATGTCTCTTCGTCTTTGTCTCGATCATCTCCAGTTCTCTAACATTTCTTCTCGTTTAATGTCCTACCATTTCATCCACAGACTGTTGGGATTCGAGCTGTGACCGACGTCATTGGCATATTAATTGTGTCATCACTGTTCGGCTCACCTTCACTCAGACATGCGCACACACACTCACTCCATCACAAGCTGTCTGTCTTATCCCTTAGCTCATCTCCATGATCTCTGAATTTGAAATCAAAACAACGCTCTGACAGAAACTCAAATGACCCACGACAAAGTGAGGCCATGGTCCTCTGTGTGTGTGTGTGTGTGTGTGTGTGTGTGTGTGTGTGTGTGTGTGTGTGTGTGAGAGAGACAGAGAGCTAGAGTATGTATGTGAAAGAGAATTTTGTACGTGTTGTGTGATGGACATGCTTTCAGGCTACAGTCTAATAATAACCAACTCAAAGGAGGACTGACGCTCTTTCTCTCTCACACACACACACACACATGCACACAGATTTTCTATACAGTCATCTGGGGAAAAGAAAGTACACCCTCATTTAATTCTGTGCTGGTTTAAAATATATATATGAGAGCAATGATGTAGACCTCAGAAACTTCTATAAACTAGCACTTTTTCTCCGGTTAGAACAAACAAACACAAGGGAGTTCAATACAGCGTCGGTTTTTCCCTTAAAGTAAACCAACACCCAGAAACCCTTCCTATTTATTCAGCCAGGTGTTACTACAGATGTGCATTGGATTACATAATCACGTCCTCAGGAGGCGGTGAAGCTTCTCATCGGTCTTCCCGGGTCATGAGGGCGTCTCCAAACCAAACCAGCAGATTCAGCATTCGAGGATTGTGTACGTGTTTACGGAGAGTCTCCAATCTTCCCATGAGCGATCGTCCGAGCAAATCCGGTCCAAGATCAGGCCTCTTCATGATCAGAGAGTTTACAGAAAAACCCAAAAGCTCCATCATGTGACCTACAGGTCTTTGTGAGCACATTCGTGACACACACTGAGGGAAAAAAAGCTGAACAAGTTTGAGTTTCATATAAAGGTGGCTAATATGGTGGTTTCTTCCTATTGTCATGCTTTTTCCCTCAGCATTGCCTTTCTCACATTTCCCTGCTTTGTGATGATGACCACTGTTAAAACGCTATAGAAATAAAATTTAATTGAATAAAAGGCATCTTCCTTTTTTAGTAGCAAACACGGAGCGCTGTGTATGTTTAGGAAACTGTGTCCGAACAAACCAGAAATGTTTCTGATAACCAGAACAAGAACAAGACCAGTGGCAGCTGGTGCAAAAAAAATTGAGGGGGGCGCAAACAAAATTAAACTTTTAATAATCGCCTGTAAATAGCCATAAGAAGTTCTGGAGAAGCACCGAGTGTGAGCTCGGCCACGATCACGTGACTGCTGCTTAATTAGAAGATCAGGTCAATCTGGTCCTGTCAGTCTTTAACTTTTAAACTTTTAATCGCCTTGTGAAGGGGAATTTCAGCAAAGAAATTACAGAATTTTCTCTCATATTTATCTGCTTCCACATCAATCACTATTCAATACATTAACTAACGATCTGCTGAGTGTTAATGAGACTCGTTGAGAATGGGCCAATCACATGAGGCCAAACAGTTAAAAACAATATTGATTCGCTAAGAACAAAAGTGGGAGGGTTCAGGGCGCACAGAGCTCCGCCCCAAGGATGATTTGAAAAAAATCTGATTAGAGCTCAGCCTCAAGTCACATGCTTTACAAATTGAAGTGCCTACGTAGACACACGTTTGTCTGGCGCCCCGCGTACACGAACACAAATGAACGTAATACAGTTTAGATTTTTTTTTTATTATAATTAAATAATATTAAGAAATACAGCAGAATATTGTGACTAA
>JAQQZT010000009.1:1028693-1033693 GCA_030068275.1 Clarias platycephalus | reverse complement strand
CCGGGTTAACATAGAATGTAGGGCACACTCCCAAAGCTACACACACATGCACACACAGAGCCATGTACACGGGCATACACACACACACAGACACACAGACACAGACACACACACACACATTTTTCCTAACCATTAATGGCATCGACCATTAGTACCCTTCGAAAAAAATAGAGCCACAAACAGAACACACACACACACACACACACCCGAGGGTCTAACGTAGAGGTACTCACTGGTGCGTGCATGTGTGTGTGTGTGTGTGTGTGTACACTCTGATGTTCTGCTGAATATCTGTTGTGTAAATATTTATTTAATCTCTGTGCCGTTGCTCCATCACGTTCCTCCTGCTAATGTGGAAAAAAAAAAGCCACATTGCAATAAACACACCACACACACATAGAGCTAATGAGTCCCATCATCCTGCACTAATACAAGTCCGTATGTAGGAGTGCGTATTGCCCGAGCGCTGCCAGTCTCAGAGATCAGAGCGTTCCTCAAACGGCTGCCGTGGATTTCCTGCCACTCGAGGCCTCGACCAGATTGACGACGTCCAGAACTAAAAAAAAACAAAAACAAAGAACCGCTGGTGAAACGTCCGGAGGTGTGTGTGTGTGTGTGTGTGTGTGAAAGGGCGCGGATCTACTCGCCGTCACGTCCAGCTTCGTGTAACAGACGAGCGGTGAAGCGGGACACACGTGGTGTGATGCGGCCCGGGGCCAAACAGAAGAGCGCGGCTTATTCTTCACACACAGCTGTGTGTGTGTGTGTGTGTGTGTGTGTTTTCGCAGAAGCAGCTTCACGCCAGGAGGTGTTTATTCACACACTCGCCTGTCTCTCTGCACGCGGAGGTTTAAACCCGAGCGTCAGAGTCACGACGTCCCTGTCAGTCCAGCGCGCGAGCGTAGCGCGTGTTTAGTGATTTCACACACAGTGATGTTGAACGGACTGACGAACTCCGCGTCTCTTTAGGCCGACTCGAGTGTGTGACACACCGGCTGTGTCTCAAATCGTTTGACACCGAGATTTTTTACTATTTTAACAATAAGTGCAAAAAAGTGTTAAAGCTAAAGTAGCCGAGGTTGGTCTGTTCACTCCTGTGCACACACACACACACACACACACACACACACTCGTCTTTCCTCTTTAAACTTTGCCTCGACTGAACGTGCTTCAAAATGCAAAATCTGTTTTTCATAGTTTGAGCGACGTTTCTGATGTTCATCTCAACTAATAAAGCTGGAGTTGAAGAACTGCCGTGCGAACAACTTAATGCGTTTAAACACACACACAGAGCGCCCCTTTAAACAGCACCCCATGTTATTATCATTATTATTATTATTATTATTATGCAAAATTTGGTTAGTTTTCAGTCATTTCCTGTTTGTTTGTTTTTTTTAAAATATTTTTTTCCCTTATTCTTCCTCATTTTTCTTGTTAAGCCGGTTGGAATCCAGTAGGTCACACTACTTGTTCTGTGTCTCGACATGTTTCCTCTCAGTACCGCTCTGTGTCATTAGTTGGAGTTCTGTAAGTTGCATCAGCGCCACCTATAGATCTCTCTCTCTATTCAGCGTCCCTGTAAAAAAAAAACAAAAAAAAACAAATATATATATATATATATATATAAAGGCAAGAGAGTGTGTGTGTGTGTGTGTGTGTGTGCGCGCGCGCGAGCGTAATTTGACACCATGCTTCTTCACTCACAGCAACACACACACACACACTCACCCACCTTTACAGCCCCCTCCCACCCCCTCCTACTCCCGGCTTCGCACACATACACACATACACCCACTCTCTGCCTTATACAGAAACTCCGCTCTGTCACGATTCTTTTCAAAGGTAAAGTGCAGGTTTTTTTTTTTTTTTACTTTATAGCAGTGATTCCGTTAATTTGCGCTCGCGCGAGTGTGACTAGCGATGTTCCTTGCTAATTTTTCCAATAAAACAATCTCTCCGTTAATGTGTGTTGTGTGCATGCACATTACACACACACACACACACACACACTCGCCTTTACAGCCCCCCTTCCACCCCCTCCTCCTCCCGGCTTCACACACAGATACAGACGGACACTCTGCACACTCACAGCGCCTGCGTGTACCAACGGAAACACTTATCTGTCGGGATTTATTTGTACTTTTTTTTAAAGGTAAAGTGCAGGTTCATTTGTTTTATTTTTACTTTATATTTTGTTTTAATTATTTTTATGTATTTTTTTTTTTGGGGGGGGAGGGGGTAATTTGAGTTTCCATTATTTCTTATGGGAAAATAAAATTTGGTTTACGAGTGTTTTGGAATACGAGCCCGCTTCCGGAACGAATTATGCTCATAATCCGAGGTTCCACTCGATAAGTGCATTATCTGAGAGGTATTTCAGCGGGGGCAGATGTTAAATTGTTAAAAAGAAGTACTAAAATATGGGACCTTTAAAGTCAAATAGAAATAAAGTCACACAGGGAAAGGTGTGTGTGTTCAGAATCATTGATTTTCCTGAAATCAGATCTAGTCTGATAATCTAATGTTGTTTCTGCGATTGTTTCCTCCAGCACACACACACACACACACACACACACACACACACACACAGGGTCAGACAGTATTACAGTTGCATTACAGAGCAAAGAAGTGAAGGTGGTCACCATTTGTCCGTCTTAAACAGCTCATTTACTTGGCCATAGATCGCATTTATATTAAACACACACGGCAGAAGAGAGAGAGGAGTCACACACTCCTCTGCTGTAGCAGTGTGTTAGTTCAGGGTGGACTAATAACACACACCACGGAGATGTTCATCTGTAGTGCATCACATCTGTAGCTGATTTATTTCTGCTCCACACACCAAAGAAGGAAGCGACGCTTTAAAGCCAAACTCATCCACACGCGCGGTGCAAAAGTTTACATCCCCTTATTTTTGAATGTGAAATGATTTTAGACTTTAATGAACATCTATCTAACAGGCCACACCCACTAGCTACAGCAACACAGCGTAGCGTCCGCTAAACAACCACGAGCTGAGGGTCCGACCGCACGGTGATCGATCCGGATCAGTCCCTCAGCGAGGTGTCAGAAATACACGTTTATTACGTCTCTTTTTTGAAGGAATTTAACATCCAAAGTGAGAGAAACTCCCGAGCAGTCGAGTTGAAAGTCAGCTCTCACGCTCGGAGCCAGAAAATATTGACCTTTCACAAAGAGGGAGATAAAAAGATATCAAAGAAATGAAAGAACGCCAGATACAAAGGCAAGACCAAAGAGTGGGAGGGAAAAAAGAAAGACCGAGAGAAATAGATTCACAAGAATCCTAATCAAACAGCAGGAGACGTCAAAAAAAGACTCGATAAAAAAAGAGCAATAAAAGAGGAATAAAATGATGAAATATGATGTCAGTACAATCAAGTATAATGTTATTAAGGTTTGAATGTTTTACTGGTGTATATGTTATAATAATACACTACAATGACACACACACACACACACACACACACACACACACACACACACACACGTGTATGGAGTCAGATCAGTGTATTTTGCATTTACAAATTCACGGCATTCGTGAACTTCCCTGCGTTTGTGTGGATATTTGAAACTTCTCTGATTCACAGATGCACTTTTTCCTAAAGTCCGTTTCCTGCAGCCGATCACACGGCTCCTAAGTTTCTGCCAATCAGATGAATGTAAATTTGAGTTTATGACTGAAGCAGTCCAATACTGAGTTACATCTGTGCGGTGTGCATGTGGAGTTTCACCAGATGCTTTTCCTGAAAACACGATTAATCGAGCAGCACAGAAAATACAAGGGCGTGGATTTCACATATTGTACAGTTATAGGGCGTAAAGGAGGCTGACCCCCTCCGCGACCTCCTTAAAGCACAGCAACTTAACGTTTCTCCAAATTTCTCCAAAATGATTCACAGTATTTATAAGTACAGTATAAAAGCTAAAAGGTACACACACACACACACAGACACACACACATTGTATGCACAAATTAAAGGTCAGGTAATCTGGATCTGTCAATATAATTAAAACAGTAGGTTTTTAGATTCATTATAAAACAGACATTTTAATTGTGAGTTCATGAAACCCTCAAATATCAGATCACTCTCACCTACTACATACATACAAACAACAGAAATATATATTTTAAAATCATAACTTTAGACAATGTGAATAATCAATCTACCATAGACATTTGCATACACACACATACACATATTATATATACAGTACCAGTTAAAGGTTTGGACACAAGTTTGGGTTTATGTTTTACATTTGTAAACAAAAGAAAAAAGAAAAATAGAAAATCCAGAAGAAAAAAAAGGGAGCAAATTCTGAAGAAAAATAAATACAGTAAGAAATAGAACAATTACAACAGCAAATAAGGGGGGAAACACAACATTGAGGGGAAAAGCAGCAAATTCAGAAGATAAAACTGCAAGTAAACAAAAAACAGCAGCAACAAATATAGAGAAACAGCAGGAAATTCAGAAAAACAATAAAATTTGAAGAAGAAAACAGAAGTAAACCTAATAAGACAACCTTAAGTTTTTATATATTCAACTAGTAATATATTAATGAAGAGGTTTTTCTTTTATTCAAGTAATTAGAAACACCTCAATATGAAAGAGAAGTTTTACAGTCAGGGTGAAAACTAAACTAAAATCGCACCACAATACCTTCTTTAACATAAATCATTTTTAGGTTTATTAACAACTAGTGTTAGTACCTGTCATTGACAGTAAAAGAGTTCATAGTACAGTAAATAGTAAATAACATAGTTTATTACTATTAATAATAATATGTTAGTTATTTTAATAGTACATAATATTAAACAGGAAATAGTAAAAGTTTAAATCTAATAATAATCTGCTGATCTTTAATGTAATCAGTGATATTATTATTATTATTATTATGATATGAGGTTGAAGTCCACGTACATGTCTGTGTGTCTTTCTGTACAGCAGAACTCTCTGTCTAACTTATTAATACAGTGA
>JAQQZT010000009.1:1004812-1017936 GCA_030068275.1 Clarias platycephalus | reverse complement strand
AGAAAGAGGCAAAGAAAGAAAGAAGAAAAGAAAGAAAGAGATAGAGTGAGAAAATTAGAAAGCAGGAGAGAGAGACATGCAGCCAGACAACGACTTCAAAATCAGAGAAAGACTGTGACAGAACGAGAGAAATAAACTCAGAGAGAGAGAGAGAGAGATCTCTGTGGAGGAGAGCAGATGTGAGATGTTCCACCAGTTTTCTCATTTTCTTCTCTTCCAGCTGCGCCCTAGTTTCCTCACTAATCACTCTGATCACTAGAGTACAGGCATGTGTGTGTGTGTGTGTGTGTGTGTGTATTCACATATGAAGCAAGGCTCAAAATCAGTCTGAAAAGGAGAAAACATTTTTCCACCACACACACACACACACACATCCACCCACACACACATTTCTCCGTTAGCATCCCCGAATGCTAGTTAGCAAAGCATTAATTAGCCCATCTGTTCCGTTTGGCTTGAAATGACCCGTTTTAATATTCTTTAAAAAAGTGGAAACATATTTAATGTCAGGATTTAGAGCAGGCGATGGCACTTTGAATCAGAAAGACTATTTATAAAAATCCGGGAAACGTTTGAACTGAAAACACAGCGCGAAGCTGCACGACTGTTCTTTAAGCTGTACATTGTTTAGTTCATCAGATGTTTTTAGTTATTAAATAATGTCTAATGATTTAAATGAACTCAAACAGTCATTTGGAGAAAGAAAAAAATGGCTTAATAAATTAGCGCAAGTATTGGCACCCCTAAGTCTGACTTAGTGAAATGCATTTGATTATAAAGGAGAATAATTCCACAGGTGACTGTGATTTTTTTTTTTTTAGAAACCCGGTAATGTAATTGCACCTTTCAAACCCCAGCGAGAGTATAATCTCGCCCGATTGTAATTCTGACACGTGATCACCTGATTTTTCCCCTCGAGCAGGGAGCAGCTGAGGAGCGAAAATGCCTGCAATTTGCAAATCTGTGTGACAATCAGCGCCTGATTCGGAGCCTTGAATAAGAGCCGGGTTCTTTTTAAATGACAAAAAATATCAAATTGATGAATAAATGTTTCACTTAAGAGAAAAGTATTGAGGCTTTAAAACAGCATTTGAGAAATAATATGGTGATACAGTGCATTTTCTCCTTAATCAGCCCACAGAGTGGATTCTGCATTCTGATTGGTTATCAGTTGTTTTTCTAGAACAGCAGCTCTGACAGTAGCGCAAATTTAATATATTAATGACGTAGTGGTTATCGCTGTTGTAACACTGTTGGAGTTTGCTTGTTCTCCCTGTGCTTGATGAGTTTCCTCCAGGTACTCCGGTTTCCACCCACAGTCCAAAGATATGCAGATTAGACTAGTTAGTAAGGATGTGAGTGTTTGTGCTTGTATGGCCTGCAATGGACTGGCACCCCATCCAGAGTGTACTCTGCCTCCTGCCTCAAGTTCCCTGGAACTAGCTCCACACCCTGTACAGGACAAGAGCTATAGAGAACGAGTGAATGAGTGAGGGAATCACCAGGGACGACCCGATACGATATTATCACGATACCTAGGAGCTGACTTGTATAAAATAAAATTAAAACAGATTAATCAAAAATCTAGCTACATTTTCATCCAGCCGCACATATCTCTGGTGTGTCATCCAATTATTAATTGTTATTTCTAAAAATAAAAAAAAAGAATAAACAAAGCACATAAAATTGCTTACCACTCTGGATACTACTGTGCTGCCTGTAAATGTGTGACTAGTTTAGAGAGCACCACCTGTAGGATTATACAGGGACTGCAACATTTTAGCACCTCAAATGCAAACATAAAAACTTTAATTAAATTGACACAATGTATTCACACAGAGAAATTGCACTAAATAATTTAATAATAATCACTAATAATTATTACAAAATTATGAAAACTAACAAAATTCTAAGTTGATGCTGAGTATTAAATATTGGCACCCAGCAGTGGAACTTTTACAAACATTTTAATGAGACAACTAACCACAGTCAAATTAATTAATTAGGGAGTTGTGTAAAGCAGTATAAACCTTTATATAAACAATATTAAGCCATTTTAAAATTAAAATATCAAAGCTCATGTTACAGATTTCACTCTAATTATGTATGCATTAGTGCTGAAATCTGGATGTACTGTATCACGTTTAATATCTCTATATACAGTACACACATTTCTTGCTTCAATGTAAATGACAATGATCACCATTATTATATCGTGAAGCGTCTCATGATCAGAGTCATGTCTGATCTCAACCTTAGAGCACCAATCACGTCATGAAAAGATTCAACAGCGCTGTTGGATCTTTGACGTCCAGCAATGTGGTTTCTGTTTGTTCACCACAGACCGCGTGAAAACTGTGTAAGGCTGGCGGACAAAACCAAGCATCCCATCTGTAGTGTGTGAGGAGGAATGTGGGGAGGGAATTGGAGCGAATTGGCTGAAGTGGAAAAGCGGGATCATGAGTTTCCTCAGGAGTGTGGGCCAGGTTCATCATCTCATCATCTCATTACTCTCTCTCTCTCTCTCTCTCTCTCTCTCTCTGGGTGGGAGTTTAATCCGACTGTTGTGTTTGTACAGAATCTAGAAAACAAGACAGCAGGATAAAAACAAATCCAAAGCTCAGGGAAGCATTATGAACACTAAAATTAGTCTCAAAATGAACGTAGTCTAATGACCTATATCTAGCACATACCTGTCACCTGTCTGAAATGAGTCAGAGTGATGACACAGATCAACATTTTGGTAAATGGTAAATTTTGATAATTTGATAAATAAAAAAAAAACTCACCAACAACAAGAAACAATCTGTTTGTCCAACATTACACAAGAGCACTAAACAATAATGAAACCTCCATCCAATATTTTGAAGAATGTCAATAGAAATTAGTTTTAAATACTAAAGTCTTGAGGTGTGCATTCATAAATAGCATAACACACATCATTTAATAGAGCAGTATGACAGAAAAGCGCTTGCAGTGATTGTGGGCGGAGCTACAGAAAGACAAGACAGAGGCAAACCAAAAACCAGGACGTGCTGTGGATTGTGGTAAATGTTAGTTCTTTTAAGTTTCCTTATCATTTATTACCTTTTCTTACTTAAAAAGCCAAAAAGGCACAATTTCAGCAACAGAGAGCAACAGGCTGATCTAATTAATGATACGAAGTGATTGAATTGAGAGAACGACCGAATGCAGCTGCAACATCACATGTAACTGCAGTATAAGTGGATAAAAACAACCACAAAATGTTTTTCTTTAATGAGTAAAAATGTTATCATCAGCATTCAGCATCAGCAGTAAACTAATCACCGGCCTGATCATCTGTCATCACCGGCACCTGTTTCTCACTGGGTCAGGACTTGTTGTTTTTATTCTTGAATGATTCATAGGTCACTGTGTGGCTTAACAAACAAGACACATTTCTTTGAAACATCAGGTATAGAGACCAGACTGAACATGAGAACTATAAAAGTCCTTCAGGAAGCTGGGAGGGACTTCCTCAAGACTACATTAAGGACTGAAATACAAGAAAGTCTGGAGCTTTGGAAGCAAAGTACAAAGAAATTGGAGGTGTAAAAGCATTAGGAAATCAGTCAGGTAGATTTTTAAAAATATTTTGTTTAGTAAGAGAAAGCCATGCCTTTATGGTTTCTTCATCAGTTTGTCATCGTCCTATTCTTCTGTCTATTAGGAAAGCTGGACATTCAGTTCGACTGCGTGCTTGTCTTCTTATTTCATCCAGACTTTGATCTCTCTCTCTCTCTCTCTCTCTCTCTCCGTTTTTTTGGACTCATAAGTTTTAGCGACGGAAAGCAGCAGAGACGGAAGAAGATCTGTTCTCCAAAGCCACCTTCTCAGGAGCTTAATTGTCCCTCATGGCCAAAGTGGAGAGAAGGAGATTTTAGTGATGGAGAAACGTCTATAATCCAGTGGAGATTTCAGACCTGCTATATTGAACAAAAGAGCGAAAGAAAGAAAAAAAAACATAAGCAAGTGTGCAACAGTAAGATGAAATAAAAACATAATTAATGACAACTTAAGTCAATATATTAATAACCATACAATTATATAATAAAAGTATTTTATACAGGAAATTACAAATATAGCACCTAATCAAAGAATAGTTAATTACATTTTTAATTTATTTCATATAATTTGTTGAAATTAAATTAATTTCTGCCTCATTAATTCATTTACTTTTTATAGAATCTTCATAGATTTAGATTTTAAAACCTGCTAAAAATAAGCACTTCCTCCATTTTTTGATCGTCTACAATCTTCTGCAATGGGAAGCTCCGCCCCCTTCAGATATCAGCCAAGGTTGGTGTTGGGGACAAACAGTGCAGCTTCCTTAGGCTAAACCAGGCTAGCAGATCTGTTTGAATCTGTTCAGTTGTTGTGAAGCCTACAACACACAACTGCAGCTTAGCCAAGAGACAAAGAAATCTCAGAGCTTAAAGTTGAGGGCGAGAGTCATCAGTACGGCAAAGGCATGTGACATGGTCATGTGATCTGAAGGCCAAGGCAGACATATTGTGAGGTCATAATGGACCTTTATAAACAACTTGGCAACATTAGTAATGCTTAAAATTGTTAAAGACAAATCACCAATAATATTTTTAAATATTATATAGTTCACTATTAAATATTTAAATGAAGGACTTTTGATTGTACAAAATAACAGAAAACAGTCCTGAGAGTAAATACTCCCTTTATTTCTCTCTATAATCCCCTGATACACTAATGCATTTATCCCAGTGTTTCACTAGAGCTTGGACACCATTAAGGTAGAAAGTTCTCTCAGTACGCCGAAGCCAAAATCGGACTGTCTGTCTGATCCACGTCTGAAACGCCGGCCTCCCAGGAACTCCTTTAACGGTCCAAACATATGGAAATGTCTTGGAGCGAGTAAAGGACTGTACGGGGGATGTGGCAATAACTCCCAGCCGAGTTCCTGTAATGTGCAAGTGGTGTTGGTGAATGAGTGTGTGTCCAGTTCATACATGTACTGTAGATGCGTCTCTTCTGCAAGTCATCAACCGCAATTTTCAATGATCGTTCCACTTGCTTACTGTTCACAGGAACAACTAATGTGAGCTCTGTGGATCGTCATTCACAGACTTACTTAGCCTTCTTTAAAACGTTTACACATATTCAAATATTTTACTGCATCTAGAAGCTTAAAGTCTACTGTAAATGTCAATCAATTTCACGCCTTCATTCCACCAGAAATTACATCACAAGTCCCAGTTTGACTTGAATGCCCCGTACTAAGTCAGTTAAATAGATACTATAGAAAATATAGAATCTACAAATATATAAATATATATAACACTCTTGTTTCATGAATCTTCATACTGACCGTTCTTTATAAGTGTATATGGCATTTCTTTCATTGTGTGATTTATTTTTCGCATTTGATTGTTTAATGTTTGTTTTTATTAAAACTAATTATAAAAATGTGTATAATAATAATAATAATAATAATAATAATAATAATAATAACATTATTATTATTATTTTATTATTATTATTATTTTAAACCTTTAATTCAAGCAGATCCAAAAAATTATATATTATTCTTTATTCTGTTGTCATTGTGTAGCATTATGTCTACATACTGTAGGAATTACATAGAATGTGTGTGTGTGTGTGTGTGTGTGTGTGTGTGTGTGCGCGTGTGTGTGTGTGTTCGTCAGGTGTAGAAGGTGTTTTTTGTCAGCAGGGAGTGTGTGAGCAGACTGAGATTAGCCTCCTCTGTCTCCGTCTCAGCAGGTCTGATCTGAGCGCATTGACACAACAGAGTGGAAAAAAAAACAGAAACGTGCAGCAAATCTGCCTCCCTGACCGGAATTTAATTAGTGAACATACGGCGCTGCAGTCGGACGTTTCAAAATCGTAAATAACACCGCCTGTTTTTTGCTGTCCTACGATGCAGCTTAGAGATGAAGATTGATCCCTTTTGGCCTGTTTTTGTGAGCACTAAGTCATGATGAAGGCTATAATGTGCTAATAAAATCGCAATATTTTGGATCGATCTTCTGATGCAGCAGGACAAAAAAAGGTGCTCAAGGTTACGCATTTAGCTCATCAGAACAGAGGCTTACAGTTTTTCTACATTTAGTCATGTTTATTAAATGTGTTTAAATCAGGAAAAAATCATTTAAAAAATTTGTTCCTTGAAAATTTTAACATATTTGTCTATTTTGAGCTAACATTATATAGCATGCTAATCAGTGAACTAGCAAGCAGATGAGCTAGCAGAATTAAGAAAGGAAGTAAACATTAGCTTGACATGGAGCAGTCAGAATTACGACACACTGCATTTAAGATACGAAGTGGTAAAGTGCTCGCCCGATCATCCGGAGATCGCGAGTTCGATTCCCGCCGCCCCCAACGGTGCGAGTTCTAGTAGTAGCTTATGTGGGAGCCCCCTAGTGACGGGGAGGAATTGGACATGACTAAATTAGGGAGAAAATTATAATTATTTTATTTATTATAAAATAATAAAAATTATTTTATTATTTTAAAAATAATTTCTTTTGACCACAGTGCATTCAAAAATGTGTGTTTCTTCCATTTTAATCATTTTTGAAGCGCCACCAAACAAAACAATTAAGAGCATGTTTCTAGCTTTACTTTTATGAGTTCTCTTAAGTCAGTGTGTGTGATCACTGTTGGACTTTAATCAAATCTCAAATTCTATGACAGATCATATGATAGTGTGGGTACTTCAGAGATCCTGTAACAGTAGATTTGTGATTAAATTAAATGACATTCGACTGACCTGCTTATGTCATGCTTCAGTGTGATCAGGAAATCAAACATCAAGCCCTCGTTTCGTTCCAAGATCTTAGAAAAGTATATAGCTCAACAGATAGATTTTATAGATAGATAGATAGATTTAGTCCTACTCATGGTGCTGTAACAGCGCTGGTTAAAGTGGTAAATTACCCCAGAAGGTCAGGGCCGCTTCTGCTTACTTGTGTTGTAGAATATAATATAAAAGGTAAAAGCAAACTTTCTGATTATGTAGTAGCTCTGGATGGCCTTTAGGTTACAGCATGTGCAGTTGTGCTTCATTCCTCCTTACTGCTGGTGAGCTGTTTTGTGTAGCAGCTGGATTGTCAGCATGAGACTCTTAAAGAAACTCACCATGTGGTAGATTATTTATTTATTTATTTATTGTCAATTTTATGGTCACTGAAAAATGTCGATTTCCTACAGTTTTGTGAGATATTTATATTAAATAAACAGATCATTGAGTCTGTTTATTTGATTTGGCACAGTTTTTTTTTTTTTACACTAGATTGCCTTTTTAAAACAACCCACCCTATTAATCTGGGCACTAAGGGTGCAGTGGCTCCATCCAGGGTTCCAACATGCCAGATTTAGGGCTACTCATTTTCTAGTTTTGCAAAAAAATGAAATAAATTTATAGTGTCTACTATATGCGTTTGCATATCTAGATTAATATTTAAAATCCTCCTTACTTTCACTGCACTTTGTTACAGCACCTAACTTTTTTTTGCATCTGAATTATATTTTAGCCTTTTAAAATATATCGTTCTTGACCACTAAAACAGAATCAGATTTACAGTATCCTAAAATGATCTTAAATATCCAAAAATCCCCCACCCCCCCCCAAAAAAAATAATAATAACAATCTGTGCATTAGGGAGTTTTTTGCTGTGCTCTGGATATTTTTGTGCAGTTTTGCAGCTCCAGCATGATTTTTGATGATTTAGGTACAGATAGTATTACAATTGTGTGTGTGTGTGTGTGTGTGTGTGTGTGTGTGTGTGTGTGTGTGTGTGTGTGTGTGTGTGTGTGTCCGTGCGTGCGTGCATGTGCATGCACCCGTGTGCATCTGCTTCTCATTTGCTCTGAAGGTCAAGAGCGTGTCTGGATGCTGAAGAGGGTTTTTTTTTTTATTTCCTCAGGGCTCTCTCTCTCTCTCTCTCTCTCTCTCTCTCACTGCCATGACAACAACACCTCACCTCTCTGTCATTCATCCTAAAACACACACTTAGTGATCAAATCCACTCTGCACCACCTAATTACCTTATCATGTAAATGAAAGTCACATTAGTGCACATGTATCTGCACAGGGCTCCAGTGGAGGAAAATCCATTTTCAGATCAGCATCTCGAGCCGTAGTTAATGATATGATTTTATCTCAAATTCATTAGCAGGTTATTACAATATGACATGATTGAGTCCTGCACTGAAAATGAACTGTCACACAAATAATCCTGTACAAGCAGAAGGTGACGAAGAGAGGTGCCAATATTTTTGTGTAGACAAACAACTTGACCTTTATGGATAAACCAACTGCTTGATTTATCTTACTCTCACTCATCTTCTATACCGCTTTATCCTGTAATCAGGGTCGCGGGGACATGGAGCCTATACCAGGAGGCTTAGAGCACGAGGCGGGGTACATGGACGGGGTGCTCATCCATCGCGGGACACACACACATACACACATTCACACACTCAATCACACACTACGGGCAATTTGGGAACGCCAATTAGCCTAAACTACATGTCTTTGGACTGAGGGAGGAAACTGAAGTGCACGGAGGAAAACCACCAAGCACAGGGAGAACATGCAAACTCCAAGCACACAGAGACGGGAATCGAGCCTGGCTGGGAATTGAACCCGGACCCTGGAGGTGCAAGGCGACAGTGCTAACCACTACACCTGCTTGATTTTTATTAAAATATAAAGTCAAATCTGACAAACTGCTCTAAAACCGAAAATATGGAAAACTTTAGAGTCCTTTGGTTGTTGCACTAGAGAAACCATAAAAGTTTTTACAATAATTTGGGTTCCACATAGAACCTATTTAGAAGTTAGGAACTGTTCATTGTACAACATTTGGTTATTATTTTCTTCTTCTAGCTCTTGGTGCTTGGTAAACTCTTTAAAATAGGGTTCTTTAAGGGTTTTCTGAGTTAATTGGTTAATCACAGTTCCTAAATCCTTGTATTAACTGGGTATGTGTGGAAGTGCAAGCTTTAAATTATTGCTCATTAATTTATTCGTAATCTCCAGAACCAGTCAAGGAGTTTAATGTATCATTAAACTACCATTTGGTCCAAGTAGAACCCACTTAGATGACTTACTTGTCCAATAAATCATGAAAGAACCATTAAAGAACCCTTGGTATTAAACTTAGATATTAAGAACACAATCATGAGCAACAGACAAATAAACAATAAAGATTTTCCCAGGCAGAACATACACTTTTAGGGGGAAATGTTTCTTCAGGGATTCCCGAATGGTTCATTGTATCATAAATCGGTTCTTCACGAGATCCACTTGGACCAAATGAGCTTAGCCTAAATGTGAATCACAGTTTAAAGCACCTGACAGGTGCTGGCCATCAAGAAGAACATAATGAGCAGGTGTTTGAGGGCCTGCTGAATGAATAATTAAACATTCCTAGCTTCTGGATAGGAGCAGAGCATTGTTCCAGAGTTCTCTACAGCACCTCTAAAGTTTCCCACAGAGGGAGGAAGCACTTTCTTAAGAGTTTTGAATTATTTATAAGTGTACAAGGTCTGTTCAGTTTCTGATTATAGTATTTGTGCTGTAAGATACCATGTTCCTACTTTCTACAGGTTTTCTAGGATTTTAAGACTCTAGCGCCCACTAGTGGTAATTGTTGTGTAATAGGCTGTTTTCTGAATCCCAGGCTCACTCACTCATGGTCTTTATCCTGTATCCAGGTCACAGGCGACCTGGAGCCTATCTTAGGAGACGTAGGGCATGAGGTAGGGTACACCCTGGACAGAACCCAGAAGAAACCCAACAAGCACAGGAGAACCTGCAAACTTTTCCATGCACACAGAGGCAGGAATCGAACTTGGCTGGGAATCAAACCCAGACCTTGGAGGTGCAAGTGCTAATCACTAAGCCACAATGCCAACTTTACTTTGTAGATGTAAGAAGAAACAAAGGAATATCTCTACACATTTACTTTTTACTTCTACTTACTACATTTGTAATGAAAAATCATTACTATTACTCCCTACATTTTAATTAGATTCACGTTACTTTTATAATGATCACACAATGGTGCATTGATTTTTTTATTTATTTAAATGTTCATGCTGTCACTCATGACTTAAGGTATCCCATGTGGGAAGTACAACAACAAAACAATTTCACCAGTCCTAGTTTACAGAAATGACGATCAATACGCCAAAATGATTGACTGTTACCTAAGCGGTGGATTCCGCAGCTGATTTTTCTGGCTACATTTTCAAGAGTCGTGATTAGAAGTGATCTAGCTAATTACCTAACATTCTGAGCAAAAGAGTTTGTGAACTCTTATGCATTTGTTTTGCGCGTCACACCAATAACAACATTACTCATACCAAACGTATAAAGTTTTGCCGTTCCCTTTAACCTTATTTTATTCTGTATGTTTGCAGTATTCCTGCGTTTAAGTAGCAATGGCAGCAACTAGCTAGATTATCTACGGAGGCAATGAAAGATGCTAACAATGCTGTCGCCATGCTTTGAATTTATTTTAAATTTTGTTGCTACCAACAACACCAGGCCTCCTTTCCATTACCTTCAGTAACTTAATAATTATATAGTAATAGTTATATTTTATCAACATCTGCCTTTGTAGGAAAAACAAACCACATTTCTCTGGGTTGATTTAATAATAATAATAATAATAATAATAATATTTTTGTTTGATTGTTTTTTAATTTCCAGGCATATAAAAATACATTTTATCAGTAATTCAGTGAGACAGATATCCAGAAAATAATATTTGTGAAGGACATGTACATGTACTTTTGTATTTAAAGTACATTGTAGAGATCATACTTAGTCTTGAGTAAAAAAACAAACAAAAAAAAACTTGCACTTTCACTTGAGTATTAAGTTTATGTGCTTCTGACACGACAAAATTTCGCTAATTCTAGCTACTTAAAACGTGTAATTTTTTTTTTTTTTACTTTAATTTGAGTTATAATGATAACCGCAGCCCCACGTGCCAAATCAGTTTATACAAAAATTGCTCAAAGTATCTGCTTAAAAAAAAAAAAAAAAAAAAAACCATTTTACCCATCTGGCCACCAGATGTCAGTGTTTTACCGCTGAACACCTCGTTGGCCGCCTTATCATGATGAACAGCAACTTGAGCCAATTATCCCTTCTAGGGGCGGGGTTTATTGTGATTAATGGCAGCTATTAGACCGCGTCACGTGATTACCCTCCGGTTTTACATGGGATTCAGACGAATTAAACTCACTCAGGAGAGAAATAAATAATAATCTGGTGGCAAATATATGAGAATATTAAATCAATTCCTTGACAAGTTTAATTTTTTTCTTTTTTTTAATTGCAAAACATTTTTATTTTAATATAAATATCTTATAAACGAACATGCAAAACTAGTTGGAGCAGAGAAAGATCAAGAAAATACATTTTCTGGCTCAACGTGTTGCAACACCTCAGTCCCTCTAATGAAACGTAATAAAATATATTTTACACACACACACACACACACACACACATTGTATATTGTGTTTTGTATACTGCATGCACTCAAACACACAATTTGCATATTATTAAAGACCCATCGAATCTCATCAACACTGTATACTGCTGACACTCTCATACACACATTAACTGTATATACAACACACACTCGTAAAAACACAACTGTGTGTATGGTACAGACAAAATCTCAAACACATGTATTATTATTATTATTATTATTATTATTATTATTATTATTATTTTATGGTATGTATGTGTACAGCAAACACACACTCACATTTCAAACACACACTCATTGTGTAAATCACAGAAACACACTTTATATACCGTATGTCGTTTTATTGCTCACAATTTTGCAGTATGTAGCAGCTCTTTGTGTGTGTGTGTGTGTGTGTGTGTGTGGACTCCATGTTTGACTGACTCGAGTGTGTCTCCTGTTACTATGGTGATCATAGAACCCCTGGTTTAGCATTCCAAGCACACTGATTGGTTGAAATCCTCTTCCAGACTTATCAGGCTCGTCCAATAGGAGCAGAGCAGCGCTGGTGCAGTTGCTATGGGCAAGTCAGTGTGGAGCCTGGAATCTGTCTCTCCCTCTGCCTCACACACACACACACACACACGCACTGAGGTATCCACTGTCTGTGTGTGATTTCACGCCTCTGGTTCTAGACGGATGATGAAAGTGCGGAGGAGACGTGGTTGTGTTTCTGAATGTGATAAATAAAAGAACACTCTGTAGATCCTCTGGTGTGTGTTTTTTTCTCGGAAAATATCACACACGCACACACACACACACACACACACATATTTGTAAAGTTAATAACACCCAGTTCTCATCTCATAATGATAGCTAAAACAAATGAGAAGAAACAAAAGGTTTAGCATCAAAACAAAAGCTCCATAAAGGCACCGACGTTGATCAGATAGGACGTGTTCCATCACTGAATTTATATTTGCGGCATTTGCCAGACGGCAGCAGACCCTTATCCACAGCGACTTACATCTTTATGCAGTTCTACTTGCAGTTCCGAGCAGTTGAGGGTTAAGGGTTTTGCTCAAGGGCCCAACAGCATGTTAACATGTTAGAGGTGGGGTTTGAACTTTGGACTTTCTGAGCCATAGTCCAATGCCTTAACCACTGTCCAAAGACATGCAGACCTGCCTCCTGTTCCATGTTTGCTTGTTGCCTTTACTTCTAGTGCTAATGCAGATTCTAACGTACTATCTATCTATACAGTATAAAAGAGCCACTGGAGTTGTAAAAATAGCAAAAACGAGTACCGTCAGGCCGAGCTCATAGCTACTGAAACTCTGCATCAGACTCAGAGTGTCTACAGCGACAGCACATTCGACAGAGTTACTGTAAGTCCTGCCATTGGAGCAGTGTAAGAAGCAGCAGGGATTTGACCACAAACTCCATTCGCAGGTAACAGTAGCATGCAGGTGTCAGGATCTGCGGATAACCTCTAGTAGCTGATAAGTATGGAAAGCGTTAAGCTGCCAGTTTCAGCCAATTAAGCTACGTTTACACTGTCAGGTAAATGTGACCCAATTCCGATTTTTTGCTCATATGTGACACATATCGGATATG
>JAQQZT010000009.1:938220-956802 GCA_030068275.1 Clarias platycephalus | reverse complement strand
TGTGTGTGTGTGTGTGTGTGTGTGTGTGTGTGTGTGTGTGTGTGTGTGTGTGTGTGTGTGTGTGTGTGCGCGTGTTTACCATTTTCTATAATTTACTCCTATAATGTGGTAACTACTGAGAGGAATGCTCTGTAATACATCCTAAAGGGATCTTCTGCTACGTAACCATAGCAACAGGCAGATGAACTCCATGAACTTTGTAACAGTCTCATCCCTGTATTAGGCAATGTTAGGAAATGTAATATGATTATAGATTATGTGATGTTAAATACGTGAGGAATTAAATATAGTTCTTATAGGAAAATAATTAACAACAGGGTGGTATGATGAAGTGACCCATCCTGAAGTGGATTATTTTTTTAAGTGGATAGCGGGTTGTCTGGTACAAGGGACTGGAACCTGAACATTATGTAGAACTTGTATTAAAAGACACCTATGATGCAAAAAAATTATAATTATACTAAAAAAAAATGAAGGAGGAACATTTTCATACCCCCTCCCCTGGCTTCACTCCTATACAATGTTTTTAATGAAGTTTTCTTCCTAGTGTTCGGAACGGCTAGAAAAATGCATTCCCACATTTCCCCATCGGGGCCAGTAGCTCATTTAGATTTAAAGTTACAGACATTGAAACAGCTTGTATGAAACTGAAGTTAAACAGAAGGAATTTTAGGGCTGTGATGTAAGGAGCTGAGCTGTTTTGGAGAACTTTAATATTTATGTTAATTAGTTTAAAATGAACATAATAATGCAGTGTTTCTAACCTTTTTTTTTATTTAGGGACCCACGTTTTAAAATGGCAAACCAACACCACCCAAATCACAAAAAGCATTCTTTATCAACCATGATAAAAGTTAAAATATGCATAAATTAATGTTAAAATCAAAATGAATCCACCTAAATGGCAAAACTACCTGCTGTCTGGTCGACGGTAGCCAAGCAGGAGTTGGTTGTTTCCTGATCATGCCAACTTCCCTTATGTGATTGTAACCCTGACTTTAATGTTAGCTTATGAGTACTCTTTAGTCTTTAGTCTTTCTTTTCTATTAGCCAATCATGCATTTTTTTGTGGCTAGCTCTAATAGCATTCTAAATGAACCAGAATTATGGCAGAAACTGTAACAGTGGAAACTAGAAAAACTGACTACCTCCCCCATGTGAGTATAAGGTGTGCTGCAGGCATAAAATGCAACAATGATGACCTACTGTAAATAAAAAAAACCTCCAAGGACCCACCTGTGGGGCGTGACCCAGTGTTTGGGAACCAATGGATTAATTTTAATAATATTAATAAAAACAACAACTGTTCAAATAACCGAGATTTTTCCCCCCAGCTTTGTAATCGCAATTCTTTCTCATGACAGTTGTAACTTTTTTAATAAAGAGTTTAATATTTATTATTAAAGATGAGTTAAAAACTTAATAATTAAATTGCTGCCATTGAAAATAGGTCTTGATAATCATGCGTGTTTTGTGGGAATTATATCCTCCGGTCATGATGTTCTTCTTGTGTATTCATATAGTCATGTTTACAGTCATTTACGCAGGCTGGTTAATATCTACTCCTGCTCCTGTTGTACCACGTGTTTACTCTGTTATCACTATTGTGCTCCATATTTACTGTATCACACTGCACTTGTCACACAATGTACAGGGTGCTGTGTGTACCCTGGAGCTGTACTGCCTTGAATATTATACTGTGATGCCAATCTCTTGATATGTGATGGGGAAAAAAATGGTAAGATGTATCAATAAACAGTATATATATATATATATATATATATATATATATATATATACACACACACACCAGCTACTTCAATAGTTACACCTATTCAACCACTTTTTAAGGCAGATATCTAATCAGCCAACCACATGTCATGGAGACATGGTCCAGACGATCTGCTGAAGTGCAAACCCAGCATCAGAATAGTGAAGAAAGTTGATTTAAACGACTCTGAGCGTGACATGGTTGTTGCAGATGCAGTTTTGAACGAGGCATGCCAGCAGTCGAGCACTTCCGTGTTTCTGGGGAAAATCCTAGTGACGTAGTTCAGAGCCGGTGCAACAAGTCAAAAGAGTGTGAAAGAGCAAGAGAGCCAGGAGGAAAACATAAGCACGTAAGAGAGAAGACATGACAGCGGGGGGAAAAAAGGAGAAATAACGGCAGTTCGTGATGGAAACGTGATTGTACCCAACCCCCCCGTCTCAGGGAAACGTTGACATAGAGACATAGAGGGTTGGTAACCAGGTGCTTGATTTGGGAGACGTGGAAGGTGGGATTTATCCGGTGCATAGTGGAAGGCTGACGTAACCTGACAGAGCAAGGGTTGATAATCTTGGTAAATGGGCCAATGAACCTAGGGGATAGTTTACGTGAGACGGTTTTGATGGGAATGTCTCGTGTGGCAAGCATTACTCTATCGCCAACCTTGTATCTTGGTGCAGCTGAACACCGTCGATCTGCTTGTTGCTTGAAGGTTTGTACTGACTTTAAGAGTTGGGACCGAGCTCTCTGCCAGGTCCTTTGGCAAAGATGCACAAAACTCTGTGCAGAGTGGACCGCTCCCTCTTCCTCCTGAGAACGAAACAGGGGTGGTTGATACCCCAAACAGCACTGAAAGGGAGACATTCTGGTAGATGAGGTGGGCATATTCTACCCATGGGAGCAGCCTGCTCCATGAAGTCGGATTCTGTGATGTCATGCACCTCAGAGAAGTCTGCAGCTTCTGGTTTATTCTCTGGTCTGCCCATTGGACTATGGATGGTAACCCGAAGACAGGCCAGGTATAGAGCCAATGAATCTGCAGGCCTTCTGCAGGCTAGGCTTAGCGCCAATGGGTCTGCAGAAGGCCTTCCTGAAGTGTGCATAAAACTGGGGTCCCATGGCAGAGACAATGTCAACAGGAAGTTCTAGCTTGATAGCTAGTAGCTCTCGTTCACCAATGTCATAATTCCGTTCTGCAGGCGTGAGTCGACAAGAGAAAAAGGAACAGGGATGCAGCTTGTTGCCTTTGGGGCTTTGGGGAGAAAGGATAGCTCCAGCCCCTGTCTCAGAAGCACCCACCTCAACAGTGAATTGGAGGGAGGGGTCTGGGATGGAAAGGATGGGTGCCGAAGTGAACCTCCATTTGAGGTTTGTAAAGGACTCTTCTGCCCTAGCGTTCCACTGAAAGGGAAGTTTTGAGGAAGTGAGAGCTGTAAGGGGAGCTGCCATGATGCTATAATTCCTTATGAATCTGCGGTAAAAACTAGCATACCCTAAGAAGCACTGGAATTCTCGTCTAGAAGTGGGCGTGGGCCAGTCAGTAACTTGCCGGTGAAGAAGAAGGTGGGATGATTCCAGCTGCTAGCGATTCAGAAATGTATTGGTTCATGTCCTCTCTTTCAGGAGAGAGAGGGAGTAGAGACGCCCCCTTGGGAGGGCTGTGCATGGGAGAAGATCGATGGCACAATCATTGGGTTGATGTGGTAGCAGGGAGGTGGCACAAGACTTACTGAAGACCCCTTGGAGGTCATCATACATTGATGAGATCGGGGAACTCCCCTTTATCGGTAGCAGAAGGAGGCTGAATAGATGCAGAGAGAAGGCATGAGGACAGACAAGCTGGGTTCCAGCCTAGGATCGTGTTCCGGATCCAGTCTATATGAGGGTTATGATTCACTAGCCAGGGGCATCCAAGAACAATTGGGGTATGGGACCTGTGCATGATGAGAAATGAGATAGTCTAAGTGTCGTTGCCGGAAATTCTTAAACTGATGGGAAGAGTGCAGTGAGTGATGGGGTTGAGGCTACTACCGTCCAGAGCTTGAACAGGAAGAGGACACTCAAGAGGGGTGGATGAGATCTTGTGGGTGTCTACTGTGCTGGGGCAGATCAGGTTCTGTTCGGCTCCAGAGTCAATGAAGGTCCATACAGTGTGAGTCCTGTTGTTGACGGTCACAAGGACAGGAAGGCATGAGCGAGGGGTTAAGTTAGTGTCCTGTTTCTGGCCCCCTAGGAGCCTCGATTTCACTAGGGGGCCTTGCCTTTCAGCAGATAGATCTCCTGAAAGTGGCCAGCTTAACCGCAATAGAAGCAGGCTCTCCCCTTGCGTCAATGTAGGCGCTCTTCCGGTAAGATGCGGGTGCGATCTACTTGCCTGGGTTCAGGAGCAGGTTCAGGATTGAAGGTGAACTGCACTCTGAAATGTGCGGCCCCTCCCCCATTGTCTGAGAGAAGGCGGCTGTCGACGCGACCGGCCAAGTCCGTTAATTCTTGGAAACCAGAGGGTAGATCAAGGGTAGCTAATTCATCCTTCACAGATTCCGCCAGACCATTAATGAAGGCATCACACAGAGCACGCTCATCCCAACCAATGGAGGCCGCCAGAGTATGAAACTCAATAGCGTAGTCGTAAGCGGAACAAGATCCTTGTCGTAGGTTGAGGATTTGGACTGCCTCTCATCTGGTGGAGGACTATGCTGGAGGAGCTGCTTGGAGGTGCTGAATTTCTGATGAAAGGGCAGCGAGGGAATCTGTAAGGGTCTTGAGAGTTTGGTTGATGTTCTGGATATCTTGCTGGTGTGAGCCCAGCATGACACCCTGGCTCTCTAATGCTGTTCTTAGCCTATTTAAGTCTGCTGGGTCCATCCTGGCCAGTTTATTCTGTCAGGCGCGGCAGAGAGATGAAAAAAGTTGGAAAGGCAAGACCCAAGTGCAGATTTGCAGTGCTAAAGGGGCGTGGCTCAGACGCGGTTTTAAACGAGGGAAGTGTGTTGCGCCGGCAGTCGAGATGCGAAAAATCCAAAAAGGAGAGTGAGAAGAGACGTAAACTTGAACCAAAGCGAGAAGTCAAAACCAGCAGGGAGACAAACAGCGAACGAGATCCAAAAACAAGAGGCTAGAATTGAATATCGAGAACAAGAGAGGTCGAGAATGGAAACACTAACATGAAAAAAGAAACACGAGAAAACTGCCCTCTGAAGGCACGCAATAATCTGGCAGTGAGACTTCCTTAAATGCCAGGAGAAATTAGTTGTGAATGGGATGCCGGTGTGTAAATGGGCGGGGCATGACAGCCAGGAGGAAAACATGAGCATGTGAGAGAGAAGACATGACAGCGTGGGGAAAAAAGGAGAAATAACGGCGGTTCGTGATGGAAACGTGACAAAAATATCCAGTGAGGTCAGAGAACGGCCAGACTGGCAACAGGAACTCAAATAACATCTAATTTCTAAAATTCTAAACATGGTTTACACAGTTAAACAAATGAACTAACATCTTTATTTCAGTTAATATTTTTCTGTTTGTTTTTATATTTTTAATAAAGTGGAACATTGGATTGTGAGCATAATTAGTTCCAAAAGCTTGCTTGTATATCAAAACGCTCATATATCAAAATGTATTTCCCCCATAAGATATAATGGGAACTCCATTGATTCGTTCCACAACCCAAAAATATTCATATAAAAATAATTAATATGATATATAAAGTAAAAATAAAATTAAAACATGGCTGTAGTGATTGAGACTAGAGAGGGGAGAGGAGGAAGGGAGGGGGGCTGCTGTGTAGGACACACACAGACACACACACATACACACACACACACACCATTTTACCGATAGAGACTTTCACTCAACCAAGCGCGTGCACAAACACACAGACACAGGGACACATATACTAGCTTGCAGACAAGAGGTGGAAGGCGGCTGCTGAGTAGGCACACACACACACACACACACACCAATTTACAGAATAGAGACTCAACCTCACACAAGCATTGTTTTTACACTAAGTTGTACTTCTTTTGTCGTCAGCCAAAAGAAAGACATTTTTCAGTAATCAGATGAGAAATCCGGATGAGAAATGAGAACAGATGAGAAATGGAAAAAGTAGATCAGATGAAGATGAAGTTTTGCCTTAAAACGACTCCAGCGTGTTGAAATTCACTTATACCACTTCAGCGCTGTTATTTCAGCAAAAGTGTAAATATGAACTAATCCCAGTCAAAATATTCAGTTTATCTTTTATAATTAATATCTATTGGTGCAGGTGTATCAAGTGTGAGTACAAGAAATAATTTCCCTTAATTTAGAAATATTAAGGGAAATATTCTAAATATTCTAGAAGAGTCATTCACTGACTTTCCACTGTGGACATCATGCATGAAAGGGTTAAATATGAAAATTTACCTGAACAACTTTCTGGGATCACTCAGCCATTCAATTTAAAATGGTTCAGTAATGTTGAATGAATCATGAAAATAACTGGAGTGGCAAAATAGTTTTTAATGATTTGTGACTTTCTCAGGAAAAACATATACAGTATATGTAGAAAATACGTTTTTTGGGGGTATTTTTGCACATTTTTATGTTTAAATAAATGTAATTCACTTTGAGGTTTAAAAAATTATATATGCATATATATATGTATATGCATTTTTGGGCCCCTCTGTATATGTATAATATCCAATTCTTTATCCATAGGGTTTAATAAGATGTTGGCCCCGCCCCCTTGCAGATATAACAGCTTCAACTCTTCTGGGAAGGCTTTCCACAGTGTTTATGGGAATTTTTGACCATTCCTTCAGAAGCGCATTTGAGGGGTCAGACACTGGCTCGCATTCTCCCCTCTAATTCATCCCAAAGGTCTTCTGTGGGGTTGAGATCAGGACTCTGTGCAGACCAGTCAAGTTCTTCCACACAAACTCACTCATCTCTGTCTTTATGAACCTTGCTTTGTGCACTGGTGCACAGTCCTGTTGGAACAGGAAGGGGCCGTCCGCAAACTGTTCCCACAAAGTTGTGAGGATGAAATTGTCCAAAATGTCTTGGTATGCTGAAGCAATAAGAGTTCCTTTCACTAGAACTACGAGGCTGAGCCCAACTTCTGAAAAACAACCCCACATCATAATCCCCTCCTTCACCTTCAAGTCAGACAAGTACCGTTCTCCTGTCAACCACCAAACCCAGACTCGTCCATCAGTTTGCCAGACAGAGAAGCATGATTCGTCACTCCAGAGAACATGTCTCTACTGCTCTAGAGTCCAGTGGCGGCATGCTTTACACCACTGCATCCAATGCTTTGCATTGCACGAAGCTCTTTACAGATTGTTCTTGAGCTAATGTGAAGGCCACATAAAGTTGGAGTTTGGAGCTATTGACTCTGTAGAAAGTTGGCAACCTCTGTCACTATATGTCTCAGCACCCCCTGACCCCGCTCTGTGATTACGACCCCTACCACTTCGTGGCTGAGTTGCTGTTGTTCCCAATCGCTTCCACTTCGTTATAATACCACTAACAGGTGAGATTAGTAGCAAGGAAGTTTCACAACTGGACTTATTGCACAGGTGGCATCCTATCCTGGTACCATGCTGGATTTCACTGAGCTCCTGAGAGCGACCCATTCTTTTACAAATGTGTGTAGAATTGGTCTGCATGCCTAGTGCTTGATTTTATACACCTGTGACCACCATGGAGCTGATTGGAACACATGATTCAATGTTTTGGATAGGTGATGGAATACTTTTGGCAATATACTGTTATATACATATACAGGTATTTTTTTCATATTGTTGGTTACTTTGATCATGTGTATGGAATTTTTGCATTGCAAACACTATCTTATAACAGACCAAAAAAATGTTAATAATAACCACAGCACACACACTCGTTTGTTTTTTAATCATATATTTAATTCATGTTGAACATTGTCATTGTTTTCAAACACACACACATTGTAATTTCTAACTCGTAACGATAAACACAGGTCATCATAATGTCATTATTTTTCCCAGTATATATGTATATTTATATATTTATATATTTATATAGAATCCCAAGATGTTCATCGATATAATTAGACATTGACAGATTTACTCTACAACTGTTTCCGTGGATGTCTGATTATCGAACGGTTTTCTGATAACATTGTACTTCGTCCTGTTTTAAGTATCCGGAACATTGAAGACAAATATGTGGATAGTGTACGTAAATAAATAAATAAAATCTGTCTTTGTTAGCTGCGTTGTCCGTGTTTATCCGACCAGGTCCCTCCGAAACGGCCAGGCGAACAGGGCCAACGCAAATCTACAAATCTAAACATTTCTGAGTTAAATAAATAAAGAAACGAAATACAAATCATTTCAGAAACCAGGCTCTCAGCTCTGTGTCTCATAGTAGCAAATCCAGGAGAAACTGGGTAATGTGGTATACGGCATGTTGCAAGTTCTTCCACGTTCATAATGACATCATGCAAGTTTGACGTAGACCTAGTAAATTTCTACACATCCCGATAGACAAGAACCAGCTGTGATCGGTTACGTCAAAGTGTGACATCAATAATATTGTAAGAAGCTAGCTAGATAAACAGACTATGCGTACAAATTTCACAACATGCCCCGGGCAAGCAGCGAAACGCCATTAAGACACAAGTCCTGTCGCTTTTATTTGCTACTACGAGACGTTCATCCATCGTGACCCGGATGCCTGAATATCCTTCACATATTGCCTCTCAGAAACATTTCTATTTTATGGCGCACAAATACGCAGCCTTCTTTCTAACATTTTATTCCTCAAAAAGAACCTGAAAAAAAAAACGAGCTTTCCATTATGATGTCATCCGGTTATTAAACCCCGCCCCTTTACTCTATCTAAAAAAAAAAAGAAAATAAACAGAAATAATTTTCCCTTTGAATCTAAGCAGATCTCTGCTCCCCTGAAGTGGCCTTTACTTAAATCTAAAAAAATATTAAATAAAAAATAAAGTCAAATCCAGTTTAAAAAAACAAAAGTAAATCATGATGTCCTGTTTTTTTGTTTTTGTTTAAATTTCCCTCTGACAGCACACAAGAAGATGCACAAACCTAACCAGACTGGAGCAGTGAAGTTACCCATGCCTGTTCCCCCACCACACACACACACACACACACACACAAACCTTCACAAAGCTAACAAAAATGCATCAATCAATCAAACACACAACTGTTTTTCTTTATTATTATTATTATTATTATTATTAATAATTCCGCTTCTAATGTTTCCCGTGATTTGTCGGCGGTGTACAAGTCCTACCCCGGTGCTAAGCTAATCAGCCGAATTGAAATATTTGGATGTACCTGAAGACATGGGGCCCCCCCCCACAGAACAACACTGAACACAATATAGTCGTCGTTCCTTTCTCTTTTTTTTTTTTTTTACAGCTACAAATAAATCAGCATCACAAAGGGAAAAGGAGAAATAACGAAGTTGTGCTATCGGTGTTGAGTGGCTAAGACTAGCGCACACCTTCATCACTAGCCCCATCATCGTCATGTATTAATCTTGAATTAAATCCACTGCTGATCGAGTCACTTAGCGTCTGAGAGTGGGGTTTTTGGTCTGAGTGACTGCTGCGAGGCGGGGAAGGAAAACGCTTTTGTCCCTGAACCTGTTTTTGATGGCAGTTTGGCAGCGTTAGCAAGACAACAAGGTCTTTGGTCAGTTAAAATCCTTTCAATTCTAAGATTATTAAGTGAGAGTTAGTTTTTTTATTTTTTTAAATCAATAAAATGCTCCAAACTGAAAAGAGTAATGTCGTGTGTTTGCTATAGCTAGCAAGCTAGTTAGCATGGGTTCAGCTTGGTTTTCTTCCAAACTGTGAGTAAATCCATAGCTGTGTTTACATCAAGCTAGTTATCTAGTTAGTTGGTTAGGACTTTTTTTTTAAGTGTATAACAACATGACTGATGGGCAGAATAATAATTTTTAAAAATTATTTCCTCCACTGTTTACGCTAGCTGATTGCCATTACGCAGCATGGAAAATTTGCTCCAATGATTACAGCAAAATTACGGGAACAAGGATTTATTTCATGACACATTTCTTGAAGGAATAACATGACTAAGAGCATCTAAGATGGCACCTCCTCAGCGCCCCCCCACCCCCGCCGCTCCACACACACACACACACACACAAAAACGTTTATTCCTTTAAGCTACTCTAGGCTTCACATGGTAAATCCTTGTCATTTAATCCAGTAGCTAATTGTACATATGGTTGTGGGGGAGGGGAGATATGAACAGAATGGAGCGGGCATTTGTGTGTGTGTGTTTGTGTGTGTGTGTGTGTGTGTGTGTGTGTGTGTGTGTGTGTGTGTGTGTGTGTGTACATATATGTGGTAAAGGATCACATGTGGCTCCAGACATCATCACTGACTCATTTCATGCTGACAGATTGGACCTACGTGACTGGAGTCCTGCATGTGTGTGTCTGTGTGTGTGTGTGAGAGAGAGAGAGTGTGTGTGCATACACGTAGGTGGCATTATATTATAAGAGCAAACCGGTATGAGCAGTGTGGACATAAAGGGATGGAAAAAACACAAAAACATCCCTCCAGGTGCTTGGCAGTGTATAAACTAGACAGCTAAAATCAACAAATAAAGACACACACACACACACACACACGCACACACACACACACACACACACTCCAGGTGATGGGCTGGTCCCTTTTCTACATGTGAAAAAAAAAAAAATCACACAAATACTATATTCCTCCTTACAAACATAAAATCTAAAAAATCTCAATTTAAGAGACAAACCAAAAATGAGCGGTAACGCAGGAATAACTCGAGCGGTGTGCTTTTCGTTTCGCTGGCAGCTCGGCTGGACTTTTAGGTTATTATTGTTATTAGTATTTTTCGGGTTTAAAAGCGCCATCAAAAATCAGGTTCTTGTGCAAACTGAGCTGGTTCCTATTTTATCCTCGTGGTGGTGTGTGCAGTGTTCCTGCCCGTTACAGCGTGTTTAAGAAATATTCCTGTTGGAGTCTTACAGACAGCGCCGTTCTACCCTGCCATAAAGGAATGTTTAAGAGATAAGACACTACAGACTTAATAAAAAATAGAAATCTATCGCCCTTGGTCCAAATCATTTTTGTGGCAGTTTACAAAAGTCTACTGTTGATTAGAAAGGAAAAAAGACAGAAACAAATACAGATGCACTGACAGAGAGAGAGAGAGAGAGAGAGAGAGAGAGAGAGAGAGAGTTTTTGGGGTTTTGGAAGAGTATCTCAGTTAAAGAAGTAAACTACGAGCATAGAATAACTGACACACATCGTGCGATGTATATACACACAGATTCATAGGCAGTTTTTTTTTTTCAAGCCAAAGAAGTCATACAAAAAAAACAATAAAAATAAAATTAAATAATAATAATACAAACGCACACCCACACACGAAGTCTACAAATAAAACTCTACAAATAAGGACAAGTCGTACGCACAGCAAGAGATTTACCGGGAGGGATTACCGTCTGCTTTCAGAGATCTCAGAAAAGCGGGAGGTATTTACAGAGGACACACACACACACACACACACACACACACACATGCACGCTCAGAGGCCGGACATGGGGACGTAGAGAGACCGGGGTCCGTACAGGGGAGTCATCAGGACATGGGGGTTTGTGGGTAGTGATTGAGTAGCTGTAAATCGGGCGCAGGGTGGAGTAGGAACCTCGAGCTTTAGGTGCTGAAGTAAACTGAAACACAGAACACCAGATGGAGAGATTTTACACAAGGAAGCGCATAGAAAAAGGAAATAAAACAAGTGTAAAAACAATTATAGTTAAGAATTAGGCTGCAAATTATACCGCCAGAAGATGAAGGAAGGCAGGAAGGATTAAAGGAAAGAAAAAATCAAGAAAGGTAGGAAGTGAAGCATGGTGGCAGGAAGGAAGGACAGGGACTGAGGGGAGGAAGATGGAAAAAGAAAGGAAAGATGGAATAAAAGGAAAGAAAGAAAGAGACTGCACTTACCGATGATGACGATGAGCACGATCACACATATCACACCCAGGATTATCATCATCTACAGAAAGACACACAGAGACACAGACAGAAGAATTCATTATAACGACATGATGTTTCCTCAGAATAAACGCCAGGCGGTTCTCGGCTGTATGAGATGCCCGCTGTCGGTGTCTTTACCTTGGCGTTCTTCCACCAGTATTTATTCTTGAGTTTGGCGGCGCTGGTCTCGAACTGAGAGGCTCCGGCCTGCAGCGCGTCGGCTCGGTCATCCAGTTCTGAGAGTTTCTGGTCCCTCTCCAGAACTTTATCCACATTCACACGCATGATGTCCACCACCTGAGGACACGTCCAGCAGAGGGGGTTTTGGGGTTATATACGTATATACTCTTTAAATAAAAAGCCCAGATGAGTCTTCCATAACACACTTCACCTTCTTCATGTTTAACATGAAACACGTAGCATAAATCATTTACCCTTCAGTTTGAACACAGTGTTATAGGAAATGCAGCTTTACTTTATCACTCCTTCGTTACTTTTTACATTTGCTATTTAAATTATTGTTTTATTTACTCTTTAAGATTTAAGATTTGTTACTAATGTTAGAGCAAATTCCAGAGCTTGCACTAAACTAAAAGAGCTGACACTGGGGCGAATCATCGTGCTTGAATATTTGCATCGCTCTGAGTAATTAATTGAAGAGCGGTCAGTTGGTCAGTTACTCAGGTTTTTTCTTCCTGATTGTGCATCTGCAGCCTGACACACCAGGAACCATGCCGTGACCGTGTACGCTTATCAGACAGGTAAATGTCCAGCCTCTGTCCCGCTCACCTCGTCCACCTGAGCCTGCGTCTGCTGTAGGCGGCGGTTGCTGGTCAGGTTGGGTGGTTGATTCCCTCCTTCAGGGGCGGGGGCGCCGGCTGGGCCTGGAGCAGACCTGCGGGGTGTCAAAATCAATACACAATCAATACACCTTAACTAAAGAAGGGCTGCTCATGAAGAGCTGAAGATAAGATCTTCAGCAGAGTCAGGACATAGTTTATTAAGAACTGTGGGGAGATATAAAGAAAAAAGCACTAAGGAATAAAAATAAATCTAATAACATGTATTAAGCATTTTTAAATAATTTTAAATGAAAGAGAACAGTCTGTAGACCATTTAGTCAAAGATCCAAAAGGTCCAAAAGATCAGAAGGATGTGACCTGACCTGATAAGAAAACAATAAAATCAGTCTTGCATGAAGAAAAAATACAATTGATAAATCATTATAAATAAATATTAGGTGTCAAGTCATTTCTGTAAAATTCAACCCTTATGATTTATCATCATCATCAATACATGATTATAAAATATAACTAATGCTTGGAATCGGCTCTAGTTTTTTGTCATCTGCCAATCCACACACACCGTCCCGCTCGCTGCATCATACGGCAGATATGAAACGACGCTGGTGAAGATCAACACTTGCTTCCTCTGAGACATGTTAAGGTGTCATCTTTGCTCATGCTGCATCACAGCGCTGAGTAACACACGTGGAGGAAAGCGCTATCCACCCTCTTATGCATGCATGAGCTCACAGCTGCTAACGAGAAGCTAGTGTCTTTGTCATTGACAGCAGAGAGAAAGAGAAAGGACGAGTAATATCACTCCCACACAGATACAGCAACAATTTTGCTCTCTGAGTTACCAGCTGAGTATTTAAAGAGCCCTGGCTGGGTGGGCGTTGTTTTGGGGAGGCGGTTGAGCTTCAGAAATAAAATCAGCATCACCCTACTGTATTTCAGAAAAGTCCAATCTAGTCATCAGATGAGTCCAAGGCTGAACAGATGGTAAACAGAATTTCTGCTTTGACTAAGCAATAACCTCGAACTTAGCTTGACCTCTTTTTCATTTTTTTTATTCATGTGAAATGGACAAAAGGAATGAAAAATGTAAATCATCACTTTGTTTTTCGTCTTGTGTACAAACATACATCGATAATCATGATCCTAACACGCAATGTCTTAACACTGGTTTAAGGCTATATAAGTGTATATAAACTACACTGCAATTTATTTATGTCCTGATGAGATCGTGAGCCGTGACAGAAAATGTGTGCGCATGTGAAAATAAGAAACCTCTGCAATTCACGGATTTGACCACCAGGCGGCGACAAGTCAGGAGATAAAGGTGACCTCTGAACACTGAACTGCTTCTGCTCCGTCTCATCACACCTTTGTGTCATTTTCTTTTAACACAATTACAACATATTACTTGTTTCATTTCCTAACTTAGCTCTACTTAACAGAGCGGATAAAATGAAAAAACAAACGGATGTGTTAAAATCCGGACATTCCTGATTTGGTGTTTTCTTCTCATCCTCTGCCTCCATTTCCGCCTCTCCTTCTCCTTCACTGCTGTCTATATTTAGAGCGTTCAGTCCCCTTCAGAGAGGACGAAAATCACCAGCAGCACGTCTCCACACGGGCAGGACCTCAGAAGCCTGTGCCCACATAACCAAAACCTTCCTGATCAATTGATTTAAGCTGTTTTAATAACAATTTCTAATCAATGTCTGGAATTTAATAGTAAATCTGAAACTCTATTTTAGCGGGCTGTGTACTGGAATTTAGTTAGATGACCTTTGAGGTTTTCAGTAGCACAAAGGCTTTCTATTTTTAATTGCCACATTATAAAAATAATCACATGTAGGAAAACAAAGGACCACATCTGAAGTGTATGATTGATTAATGTTTTTCTCAAAACAGGAATCGTCAAATTCCATTACAGAAGCAAACTACATCAGAGGTCTTAATGCTCCTACATTTTAAAGAATCAGTCTAAAAATAGCACGTTTTTATCACTGCTGCTAAAAACTCGTGCTAAACGAGGGCGACTGTGCGTAAATAAATGCCCTTTGCACAGGAAGCTAAATGCAAAACTAAATGCATTTATGGTTAAATGAGAAAAGAAAGGTCTGTGATATCATACAGCAAAAATGTGACAGAAAGGTTGACAATTTGGCCCTTAATGTGTTCAAATGCAAAGTGTTTTAAAGCTCCAAATTATTTTTCTGTGGAACTGAAAGCAGTGCAGCTTGTATCTTTCTGTTTCAGTGAAACTTAAAAAATATTATCATCAAGCATCCAAAACTCACATAATAACTACAGTATTTAAGGACTATGTTTCATGAGTTAATGACAATCTAAAGCACAGGTCACACACCAGAGAGCATTCTCTTTAATAATTTCATATATTTATATCAATTGATTACATCAAAAAGACCTGTTTTTTTTTTTTTTAATTAATGATTGGACAAAATGCATTAACCTCAGCCTCACAAACCCTCGAGACAATTTTATACTACATGTGCTTAAATATTATTTTTAAAACCGTGCTGAATGATTCTGAGAAATCATGTAAGGTTGTCGTGTTTGTGAATAGCACACAATTTCACGCTTAGGGATTGGCTCATTTACATATCGTGATATATCAGCAACACAGTCATGACATGTCCTCGATCCAAATCTCACATTTAACTACTTTCACTCACTCTCATCGTCATTACCGCTTAATCCTGTATTCAGGGTCGCGGGGAGCCTGGAGCCTATCCCAGGAGACTTAGGGCACGAGGCAGGGTACACCCTGGACAGAGTCCCAATCCATCGCAGGGCACACACACATACATACACACACTCACACACTATGGGCAATTTGAGAACACCAATTAACCTAACCTACATGTCTTTGGGAGGAAACCCACCAAGCACGGGGAGAACATGTAAACTCCATGCACACAGAGACGGGAATCGACCCTGGCCAGGATTCGAACCTGGACCCTGGAGGTGCAAGGCGACAGTCCTAACCACTACACCACCATGCAGCCACATTTAACTACTTGGTTTATATATATTTTTTTTTGTATATCACATGATCAGATCATCCCTGGATTTTCCTCTCAAACATCATTTTAATCCACTGCATCCTCCTTCTTTAGAATACTAAATAATTAAATAAATAAAAACACTCTACCTACTATCTCACTATCAAATGATAATAATAATACATGATTAATCGACACTGCTCTTGTCAGGTATAAGAGTCTGAAAGCAAAGGGATGTGATTAGGATTGCGAGGTAATCTGGTGGTATTGCAGCTCTCGCAGCTCGCTCAGCTCAGAGGAGGCTGGGGCTCGGCCATCTTGCGCAGGAGACGTGTTAGCGCCAGCCATTTGGTTACAGCCACCATGCAGGAGCAGATCAACAGGAGCTTTAAGAGCTCCTAAATCTCCTAAATAATTTTTTTAGAGGTATATAATAAACCTAAAGTAATAATATTTGCAAAATATACCTCATTCAGTAAGGGTGTGTGATGAATTGCCCTGTTTTGTACAAGAGCAATAACACAATATGACCCTCCCAACCCCCACCATCACCATCACAACACCAGCACCGAGCAACACGTAAAGACAGGTAAAGAAATAATAAGAACAAGAAAGAAATACAGAACAAAAGCTATGCTAAATTTATTATTTCATGACTGACAGGTGATCGTGGTAATGCAGATTTAAGCCAGGATTTAGGCCGGATCTCATCTAGTTTTATAGCTGAGTACAAATAATAGTATGTTTAATGTAAATGTATGCATTCAGAGCATATTCTTAGAAAATATTATTTAAAATTCCAGATCAGCCAACAAAATTCCCAAAAAAGCCAGTCTGATCCGGAGCCTATAGGCGTGTTTCGGCCATGTCTGCCCTCACCCATAGCTATATACATAATACATAATAAATAATTAAAGACAAAATCATTTGATTTGATAACCAGACAGGAATTATACATAGCTAATTTCCTGTTGTAAATATTTTTTACTATTTAATTATATGCCTTATTTTTATTATAATCTTATTCTACAAATTAGGAGTAACCAGCATCTGAGGCTGGAATCATTTTTCTTATAAATTCAATACAGTCATAAACATTCAAACATATCCATAAGAATCCTGATATTTCTTATAAAAAAACAACAACACCGTTAAGGTTTATTTATATTTATAGTGTGTGTGTGTGTGTGTGTGTATGTGTGTGTGTGTGTGTGTGTGTGTGACGCCATAAAGCCTCTCACTATACCCAGAGCACCTTCTAGAAATAAGTATTCGCGCACGAGCTCGCTAATCCCAAACCAAAACTGGAAAATTAATAATAATAATAATAATAATAATGATAATAATAATAATACTGTACATGAATGAGTACTTACATTTCTCTTTAATGTTAGCGCGGTGCACACACAAAGATCCGACAGTAAGGTGGTGTGTAAACGACACGACGGTGTTTTTTTCTCGTTCTCGTTATTTTATTATAAGGACGCGCGCGCTTCTTCTCGCAAACCCGCGCACACGCACGCACACTGTTTTTTTAATTAAAATTATATATACGCGTATATTCCTAATTTATTTATTCTAATACATTTATTTTAATAGCGATTAGCGGCTTCGGCGGTGTGTCTGCGCTCCGGCACTGAGCAGCCTGCGTGCATGAAAAATGGATGCTGTCGGATTAACAGAACAGAGAGAGAGAGAGAGAGACACGGCTCGCTGACGTCACTCATCATCCGGGGAAACTGCAGGTTGGTGAGAGTCACCATGGCGACCGCGCGCGCCCTACTCAGCGCACTATCTGTTCGCGCCTTGATGTTGCCATGCGCGTGATTTTCACGCAGACCGTGGTAACTCACTGGGGTGTGCATTTGTCATGAAATCTCATGTGACGTCATGGATATCATGTGATCAAATGTGTGTTTTGGGGGATTTCGACCACGTACGTGTCAAAAGTGAAAATAGAAATAAAATCCATAATTTAATCCGATGCCATTTCAATTAATGAGTTAATTAAGAGTCATGTCCAGGGAAGTGCAGGTGTGTTAAGTCAAGTAGGCTTTTATTGTCATTTCAACCATATACAGTTCAGTACACAGTTCAGCAACACCAATCAACATTTCTCTAGGACCAAGGTGCAACATACAACATCAATTAACAACACTAACTAGCTAAGACAACTAATTTAGCACCAAAAAAACAGAAAAAGACATCATAAAGTGCATGTTCAAACAAGAGAATCAGAACGACACAATACAATACTCTTCAATACTAAACATTTTTGTTGAAATAGCAGCAAACGTGAAAAAAGCATTTTGTACAGCTAATAGGTATATATTAATAGCGAATAAATATTGTGCAAATAAAAAGCTATTTCAGGTTGGTGTGTGAAATTGCTAGATGGTGTTCTAGATGGGATAGGACTTTAAGTTTTAACTAAACCCATGTAACCAATCTTGCTAGTTTATACATATAGGATATTATACATTTATTTTCACTGAAATTAAATTATGGCTTAAGATCAAATGCAATGTAGTGTATCAGCTTAAAGTTAGTTTTTTTGTTGATCTGGCAACCCGCAATCTTAAACCATTCAATTGAGGAAAAACTCCAATACAGTATAATACAGTATAATGTTTTCCTAGCTAATGGGCATATTTTCCCTTTTTGTTTTCTTTTTGTATAGTTCTTAGATAGTTTTTGTTCATTTATGGTGCTAATTTGTTGTCTAATCTAGTCAGCTAATTAGTTAGATTTGTTAATTGATGTTGTATGCAGCACCTTGGTCCTGGATGAAGGTTTGTTTCGTGTCACTTGTGTACTGAACAGCAGGTGGTTAAAATGACAATAAAAGGCTCTTTGATTTTAAATATCTGATTAGATAGATAGATAGATAGATAGATAGATAGATAGATAGATAGATAGATAGATAGATCCCTTAAAAGGTCCTTAAAT
>JAQQZT010000009.1:917468-938120 GCA_030068275.1 Clarias platycephalus | reverse complement strand
AAGGCTCTTTGATTTTAAATATCTGATTAGATAGATAGATAGATAGATAGATAGATAGATAGATCCCTTAAAAGGTCCTTAAATCCTTCATAGCCTGTATTCACACAATTAAACACTAACTAGAGCAGTAGTAGGCTGAGACAATAACCCAGCCCATCGGTCCATCCCAAACCGAACAGAGACTAAACCCTAACCCCTGACTCTAGTGTGCCTTGGTAGTGCGCCACCTGTGCGCTCCTGCTGTTTGGGATAAGAGCCATGAAAAACGAGCGAGATGGAGGATAAAGGACGGTTTCCTCTGTATTCACTCCACAGGCTAAATATTATTTTAGAGAGCAGATAATATAATGGGTGTTTATCAGTGAAAGTGAGAGGCAGATAAACCCCTTGTCTGATTTAAAGCCAGGTACAGGGTTATAATCCCGTGGTTTAGTTTATGTTGGTGAGGCTGTAGGTCAGAAAATAAACAAAATGGCGGTATGAGTTAAAGCAGCATTGTCTACTTACTGCCTAAAGGTACAAATAGACAGAGAGATTAATCAGATTTAGGAATTCATGTTTGTCCTTTTTAGTGTGTTTACATTCATTGAGTGGGAAACAATATGTCTGTGAAGATGCTCACTCATCCAGGTGAGGTAATCTGGGAGGTCATGTCTCTGTTTAACAAGATGATAAATCCAGTCTACATGATTTAACTCCCTGATGAGAAGCAGTATGGTGAAACGGAATAATGCACTCTCACTAGCGCTGTAATTTTCCTATTTTCTCTACCTACGGGTTATTTGCTTATGTAGGGGTTTATCGTCGGGGTGACGCGATATATCGGACGGCCAGACATTTTTCTGTAAAAAAAAAAATCATTAAAGAAAACGTTGTTGGCAGCGGTGGGATTCGAACCCACGCCCCCGAAGAGACTGGAGCCTTAATCCAGCGCCTTAGACCGCTCGGCCACGCTACCTTATAGGAAAGAGAAAAACTTAGGTATTAGAAGAGTGAGGCAAATAAACCAACCAGATATGATGTATAGGTTATACAATCACTTTATGTTCATTTTAATAATATTGAGCTATGCGGTATGTCTACATATGTACTGCTTTTAAAGAAAACCTATTGGTGAATTAAACACAAACCTCCTTATATGAACAATAACGTAATCGCGGGCATGAACCTGTGAGCGAAAACTAAGTTGTTACCTACGCAATCTTTCCTTAACTTGTGTTGGAGTATGATTTTTAAATAGATGAAATGTGTGGTGAAATGTAGTTTTATTTTTAAATACACCTTATGCAGTTTTGATGTAGCCGACAATCCCCGCCTGCTGTGCTCTGATTGGCTGGTACATAGGACAAGTTCCTCAGCCCCTCTTTTCTCAACCTAACTTGACTCCTCTGGCCCGCCCTTTCACTTCGACCTACAATAAATGTATTTTTTTCCTAAACTATATAGTATTTTAACGGGGTACGAACACAGAATGTATTCACATTCAACCGAGATCGCCTTAAATATAGATAAAATATTATAACAGCTCGAATAAGAGTTTTTTTTTAACGAGCCAATCGGATTGAGCTATGCAAATCCCCGGAAGAAAAAAAAAACCTTAAATTGGATGTTGTGAAACGGTTCTTTTGTAAGTATTATGTCTTAAATACAGTACTTATGACTCAATATTATATATGTTGTTTTTCTGTTTAAAATACGTTATTTGTTTGTTTTTTTATATATAAAAACGACCTGAACCTACCATGATTGACAACAGGATAGCCTTTCATAAGTACGGTCTTTTAACTTCTCTCCGTTACATCAGTGAGGTACATCCTTACCTGTTACCTTAGAAATAAGGTTGCAGAAAATGATGATTGGATTCAATGAATGTGTGATTATATTCCGCATTTATCAAGGAAAAGCAACACCTTGATGAATCTTGTCTGATTTCTGTTTACGATGTTTGAATAAAGATATTTACGCGTTGTGACGGTTATTAAACGTCTTGTAGAAGTTCTCAGTGTACGTTACATTATCTGCTTGCTGATTTTTGTAGGTTTTATGTTGTAATTTATGTCATGTGTTCTGACTTGTTCTATGTTCATAGCTCATAACTAGTCTTCAACAAGGACGAAGTTTGTCTGTGCAGTTAAACAAAACCGTTCTCAACCGTTTTCAACCGGGGCTCAGAGTAGAGACGCTGCTCCTCCGCATCGAGAGGAGCCAGATGAGGTGGCTTGGGCATCTATTAAGAATGCCCCCTGGACGCCTCCCTTGTGAGGTGTTCCGGACATGCCCAACCGGAAAGAGACCCCGGGGAAGACCCAGGACACGCTGGAGGGACTATGTCTCTCGGCTGGCCTGGGAACGCCTTGGGATACCCCCGGAGAGCTGGAAGAAGTGGCCAGGGAGAGGGAAGTCTGGGCATCCCTGCTGAAGCTGCTGCCCCCGCGACCCGACCTCGGATAAGCGGTAGAAGATGGATGGATGGATGGACGTTCTCATTTATGAGAATGGGACAAGGAAAGTTAAATTGGGGGAAATTTGGTTCCCAAGAGGTGTTTTGACGTTTATAGATCGTTTGATGGATGGTTTTGTAGAAGTTACGCCATTTAAATTAATTCATATAAAAGTATATATGTTATATATATTTTTTTTTTTTAAAAGGAAGTATTTGGCGCTTTGGCGCCATCCTGACGAGGTGGCCGAGTGGTTAAGGCGATGGACTGCTAATCCATTGTGCTCTGCACGCGTGGGTTCGAATCCCATCCTCGTCGGCCTGTGTTTTTATTCTTTTGTACTTTTTTATTATTGTACTTTCAGTACATTGAAGTTCTACTGTTACTCTTCATCTGCTCGCTGATTTATAGATTCCAATTCTCAGTTCCGTGTTATTCACTGAGACAGAAATTATATTTTAAATGGCAAACTTCTCATTCTCCAGTAATTACAAATTCATCCCACCATGGCAAAGGCAAGACGCCAAAGAAGCTAAGAAGCCAATACCCCCATATTAAAATTTTCGGAAAAATTCCCCCAAAGCAGAAGTGTCAAAATGTGTAGTTCATCGAATGATTGATTAAATCCCATATATCCCCTTGTCAAAATGTGCAACTTTCCAACATCAAAAATCACATTTACAACCTGGTATAAAAACACCTTTGGACTCAATAGCTAAATGTCCTAATTCATGACAAATGTACAGGGGTTGAATGTAACTTATCAGTTAAAAATAACATTAAGCCATAAAATCGTGCATATAATTAGTGGCATGGTCGGGTTAAGTGACAGCTGCATTTCAGGTGTGCTATTCACCGCTCCACTCTTCAGAAAACCTACGGTATATGTGACACCACACAGGGTCTGTCCTATTCTTTTTATACAGTCTATGGCCTACATATCTCTGAATTAAGATAAGGGAAATAAAACCTCATGAGGAAAGAATCTCTCTTAACTTTTAATTTAATATTGAAAATTTTATTTTTAATTTTTGTTTTCAGTAAGACCTTACAATATTGGGTTGTGTTTCATTATCTGAAGGTAAGAGAAAGTCCTTTTGTCTGTATGTTGATAAGAATACGTGTACAGCTATTAACGCAGCTATTTCCTGTAATTTTATTCATAATGACGGTTCATTCTGATTAGCAGGTTCATGGCCAATCAGAACCAACCGTTCAGAATTGGCCTTCCTACAATCTCTGATTGGTCTTGTTCTGTACTGCCATCGTCAGGCTGTGTGTTTGAGCTTGTCTGACATCTTGATGACATCTTTTCTGAGTCGGTCGAGCCACTATTTTTTGGGTCAGAGCCGGCATCCATCTGGGTTGAGGGACAGGGCCAGCTTGTCCACCAGCTGCTCGCCACGTGCATGACATGTCCACAGCAGGTGCACTTTCAAACAAATTGCAAAGTGTAGTATTGCACAGTTTCTATTGCAATGAATTGCACAAGGGTAATATTGACCTGTTTAAAATGTTATTACTGCACAGTTGCTATTGCACAAAAGTTTAAGATATTGTAACTATTGTAAAATTTTCATATTGTAACATATAACAGTATACAACAGTGTCAACAGGACTAAATCATTTTTGCACATTGGACATTACACACATTGTACATTGTACAAGACATTTGTCTTTTTGTACTCATTCTGGACATTCATGGACATTGCACACCTGCACATTCATGCACATTTACACATATTTCTATTTAACTTTTATAGATTTTTTTTTATTCTCGTTGCACATACTACACTTTCACATAAGACACTTCATGCATATTTGAAAAACTCCGAGGAACTGAGAACTAGAATCTATAAATCCGTGAGCAGAATGAAAAGTAACAGTAGAACTTCAGTGTATTGAATGTTGCATTAAAACGCAGATCGACGAGGATGGGATTCGAACCCACGCGTGCAGAGCACAATGGATTAGCAGTCCATCGCCTTAACCACTCGGCCACCTCGTCAGGATGGCGCCAAAGCGCCAAATACTTCCTTTTAAAAAAAAATATATAAATAACATATATACTTTTATATGAATTAATTTAAATTTAATTTTTTTTTATCCAGTCATCATGTTCCGTAACCTTATTTCAAAGGTAACGGTTGAGGATATACCTCACTTGTGTAAATAGATTTTTGTTAAAAGAACGCCCTTATTAAAGGTAATCTTGTTTTTACTCAGAAGTGCTCTGCATCTTTCAGTTTAAAATCCCGTTTTTAGTTTAGTCCCAAGGTGGCGCTGTTGCTCATAAAAGTCGATCATATCCTCCTGAGATCCGAAAGAAAAAAGTTTTCATATTTACATTTTTTTTTAAATATAACATAAGTCTGTGAGATGTCAGAAACATGCCTCACAGATTTTTTTTTCAAAACTGTAATTTATTTATTAGTCACTGGGTCTTGCTTTGTCGATAGAAGTACAATGAATTTTAGTTCTATTTAGTAATATATAATATCGTTATATAATTATTATGTAATATAATAAGTAATATAGTTTTAAGCATCAATGAGCGGGCCCAAGCACGCTGCGCCATCATCACCCAGGCAAAGCTATGATGTCACTTAATATGATGTCACTGAGCATGATGTCACTGTAATTTTGCATCCTCTATATCTTTAGATCACATAGGCCCAGTTCGGTGTCGATTGCATAATTCCCTAGGAAGAGTGTATTGAATCCCTTCAGGTGCGTTTTGGCAGACACAAAATAACAACTTCCTGTTGAGTTGAGCCCATGACATGCAACGTGAATTTTGCTTACTTGCATTCGTGCAAGTGTGTATGAGCTATGCAGCAAAATCTCGTGTGAGGACCCCGAGCCACGCCCGGGGCCCAGACTTCCTGCCATCCTAATGGCAGCAGATTTCAATGTCTGCCAATTTTCATAAGTTTTTGAGCAATCCTAGGAAAACAATAGAGCTCTTCACACACTATGACGACATAGTGCTGTTGTCATAGTGCTTGGACCCAATAAGATAAATATGTATACAAAAAGTCTGGTCTTTTGCCAGTTTCCCAGAGGCCTGATGGTCTGATCTGTTTGTGGCAGCCAGATCAAAGCAACATAGAATGGTGCAGACAGTACATTTCCTTGTGCGGCTTGACGTTGGATAGAGACTGATCATGTGGTCCACTCCGCCCATGTTTTTATTAAACTCGGTTACAACAACAGGTATAGATGAAGTAACATGGCGCTTGTCTTTTGTTACCATCTTGGGCAGATATCCTGAGGCTCTATTTCATTGATGGAAGATGCCAAAGGACCTTTATTGTTGTCCAGCCATTTTGTTGTGGCAATCTCTGAGGGTTTCCTGACTACCATCTCTGATGCGCCTCTCTCCTGCTGCTGAAGCTCATTGTCACTGGACATTTAAGACTTACAGATCTAAAAAAAAAAGATTCGATTTGATTCTGCATAATAGAACCCTGTTGCCAGGAGAGTGTTTTCCTTGAAGTGATCCAGCACTTTGATAGGTGAAATACTGGTGTAGGTAGGTAAAATCTGTCCCTGGTTATCACATTGGCAGTAATGGGCACCATTGTCTTTCCTGCCCAATACATATGAAGCTTAGGGTATATTTGAGACAGGGCAAGGGTTGAAAATGGGAAAAAGCAAGTCCCACTGTCCCGTACAAAGGACATGGTGTAAAAAGTGTATTTTGAACCTCATCGGGCTCAATCGAACCATAACTGCTTTGTCAACCTCAGAAATAGCTGCTGTATTGGTGTTGTATTCTTACACTCTCAGCAGGACTGGTCCCGTTACCAGGCATCACCAACACAGCAAAAAGATCAACATCAGCGCCCTAAGCACAGACTTGAGTGACTTTCTTTTTATATTGTTATTATTACATTTTCTAATCGCTGTGTTTCTATATTGTGTGTTTCTGACCCACTCTTAAAGAATTATTACAAATAAGTTATGATTATATATTTTGCTTTTTTTCTCTCTTTTCTTAGCAGTAGCAGTGCTACCTTGCGGGACTGTAGGACACGATTTTGTACTGAAAATGTAGAATAAATCTGAGGGAAAACGTTTCTGACGCACGACTACATTAAGAAAAACGAATAACTTCAGACCAACTGCATAAAAGTCCTGGAACAGTCAGTTTCAAAATAGCGGTAAAGAGAAACTTTAAAAAGCTTAATAAGGGGGTGTTTGTCGCGTGGCGCCGTGGCTTAGTTGGTTAAAGCGCCTGTCTAGTAAACAGGAGATCCTGGGTTCGAATCCCAGCGGTGCCTTTTCGTTAATAAAATTAAAAAAAAATTATATTAAGTAAATTATTTCGTATTTTTGTCTAATAAATGTATTACATATCACGTGGAAAGACTATACATTTATTTACCACATGCATATTTTAGAATTGTCAGGGAACAGAAACACGTGTTGCTTTCATCCCTGTAAATAAGACTTGTGTTTCCTTTATTGCTATAATGCTGTTTATGCCATCAGTAAACTCTGATGTTTATTTAAAACGATACAGCAGCGTTGAAGAAATTGCAAGTTAAATATATTTACAATATCTTCGCATAAGTGGAAAATGATATTTGGCAGCGGTGGGATTCGAACCCACGCCTCCAGAGAGACTGGAGCCTAAATCCAGCGCCTTAGACCGCTCGGCCACGCTACCTTCTTTATCGTTACGACATGATGTCTTATCAATCATCGGACCTGGTGCCACCCGTAATTTTAGTATTTAATATTTATTATATTTTTACGTTTTTTTTTACATAGTTGCAGGTTTACTGAGGACCAGCACCTGGATTATCATAACGATAAAGATCACTGTAGTAATCGTATGGATTATATACACTGTACAGTATAAGGCATCGGCACACTCTGATCTTTGGAGGCGTCTGTACAGTAGAAAATGTACATCCTTAATATGTCCAATCCTGCTGTAGTATCTATAGTTTATTTATTTATAGAAGTTTTGATGTGTTTCCATGTGGTACCATTTTGGCTCACATGAAGGGTAAGAACCAGTCGACAGTTACAAACCAACCTGATCCGGGAATAAAAAATTAAGAGTGTAAATTAACATTTATTGCCATCTTTACTCTTTCTTTCTTTTATTTGCATGGATGCTTCCAATCAGTCTTCAGAATAGACAAATCTTTACTGTTATCTTTGTCAGTGAGCTGTGCGAGAGCCATCACCTGCAGTAGAGCTGCACATGAGAAATGATCATTTAACATAAATACATGAAAATCCATTCAAGAAATTAAATATCAGTATAATTAGGTGTAGGTGATAAATCGAGTCTATGTACAAGGCGGGATGTAGGACCAAGTCATAGCAACAGAGATGAACATTGAGGAGAACATCTCTGACACATGAAACCATAAACCTTTTTATCAAGTTTACAGACAAAAATAAAACACAATATAAGAGTACATTTAAAATGAACAGAGAAAGCTGATATGTAATGCGGATTAACCTGATCATCAGTTAACCAACTGATTTTATTTCTTTTCTTTTCCTGTTTTTTTTTTTAAACTTATCATTAATGTCACATTGAATAAGATTGTATATTTATTTTTATATGTATTTCTTGTGTTCTACTTATGTTTTGCAATTATTTATGTCATAGCTTTTTTGTATAGGAGCTACATCTCAACTTGTGAAGCTCAAACAGTGTTATGAAATTGTTGTTAATTTGTTGTTAAATGAATGGTGTTTGGACTTGTGGTGGACTTCTGTCTGGCTCTAATTTTAATTTAAAGTTTAAAATTATAAACTTATGGAGAACTCGAAAGTCCACTTTAGAGGTTCACACACAGGGCTAATTTCACACAAAAATTCCATAAATTCTATATTCTATATTGTTCAGCTGTTTTTCTTATTTTTCTATATTTTTCATATATTTTTCTTATATTGTATATTCTGTACTGTACAGTTATTTTATTTTATATTTTATTTCATTTTATTTTATTCTTTCATAGTTAAATTTACCTTCTATTTTGTTTTTCATATTTATTTCCTATTCATAGTCTTTTATTTTAAGGTCACGGGCAGATGTCTAAGCATTTCACTGCATATCGTACTATGTATGACTGTGTATTTGACAAATGAAATTTGAATTTGATTTCTTGGTTTACCAATGAGAAGCATCATGCATGCTCAGACAACCTCCCTGCAAAATATAAGTGGCTTGTATTTGTGAATAACTGCAAAACTACTCAAAAATCTGCTATAAAATTAACAGAAAAATATTAAAAATATTTAAATTTAAAATTTATGGTGTAAAACAATCTAAAGTGTGATATAACGACATTGATTCTATTTGCACACTACATTCAATTTGTGCCAACACACTTCCGCTGCGCTAGTGGTCTTTTTTTTCTTCTTTAACTTATTAAATGTGTCTTAATTCTCCTTTAAATGTATGTATGTTTACTTATTTAAAAAGTATTCAAAAATAATCTTTTGTATTCAATTTTCTTTTATTCTATCTTATCTTCTTTTATTTGTTATGTTTCCTTATTTATTACTCTTTCCTTTTCTACTGGATAACAAGAGTGAGCAACCTTAACTAAGAATAAGCAATTTCCCTCTTGGAAGTTCTAAAGTTCTTTGAATCCTGAATTTTGAATTATAGCCACTAGGTGGAAGTAGTAGACATGAATAACTATTTAGGTAGTTACAGACGTGCCTGAATTCGGGTCACGGCTTGTGATATTTAGGTTAATTAAATATTTATATTAATTAACATTTAATTTTTAGGCGCATAGGATAAGTGTATAATATACTCTGTGATAAAAATCCTGAAAAAAGATTATTAATAGTGCTAAACTACCTCAGAATGTACGTATTAATTAACAATAAATAAATAAACGTCTAATTTTAGTCAAAAGCATTGAGATTTAATTTTCTTAGTTTGATCCTCTAATTTTCATCATATTTTATTCATGTTTTATTTAGACTTAATGAACAATAATCACGTTGTCTGTTATTTTTAATCAGGCGCGTTTGAAACCTAAACACGGGGTCCTACAGAAACCCGGAAGTTCACCGGATGTTGTTGTTTTTGCAGCCCAGCTTCATAATGTCGATATTCTGACAGGTTTCTTTTGTTTTTCTGTCATTCTAAATAAATTATGTTGTTTTCCAGAAGAGTTTAAGTCAGCCTCGTGTTGTATTTAATACGGAAATATTCCTCTCCGTTGTGTTGCTGGTGTAAATTAGAATGAAAATGATTTCTCAGGTTTTTATTCTGTCATCACAAGGCGACAATCTGATCTACAAAGACTGTATCCTGATCATTAGACTGTCTGTGTGTTTGTGTGGGTGTTTAAAGAAAGAATTCATTGATGGTCATTTTTTTAGAAGTTAATTTAAGCTACAGTGTGCTTCAAAGTTGTGTGCGTTTATTAAAATGTAATAATGACCTTAAGCTGTATCTCAAATAAATAATCCTCTCATGTGTTTTTTTAAAGAACGTACAAGTGTACAGGACTGCAATTGTGTCTGTGTGTATCTGTATCATTGCTTAACCCTCCTTCAGTCCGTGGTGAGGTGGAAAAAGACTCCATGAGCAGGTTTTATGAGATGATGTCGTCTCTGAGCGGAGATCAGCCTCCTGTAGTCATGGTACACGGGTTTATCACATTATTCATTACGTTTATGCTCATGATGATGTTGCAGAAGGTGACGGTGTAAGATCACTGTCCCCTGTCTTCGTCCTCTCCAGAGTCACAAAGGTGTGAACTTTATTCACATCCGACACGCTGGACTTTACTGGGTCGTGTCCACCAAGACGGATCCCTCTCCCTTCACCGTGGTCGAGTTTCTTAACAGGTGAGTGACAGAGTTCTTCATCTCCGTAATCCTGACTGTGTGGACACCTGAGACGAGGCTGGACAGTTTCTGCATCTCTGAGGTGTGTGTGTGTGCGTGTGAGGGTTTTGGTTAAGCGTGTCGCTGTTGCCGTGATGTGTCCCGTGCAGGCTCGTCGCTCTGGTTAAGGATTACTGCGGCAGCGTGTGTGAGAAAACCGTCCGCATGAACTTCGCTCTGATCTACGAGCTGCTGGACGAGATGGTGGTGAGTCGTACACACGCTTAGATTGATTTAATTAAATGTAAACTCTGTAGTAACGTGATGGATATACAGTGAAACTGTAACAACAGTGAGGTTTTGATATACGAGTACTGTACTACGCATGTGTGTGTGTGTGTGTGTGTGTGTGTGTGTGTGTGTGTGTGTGTGTGTTAGTGCCCCCCCTTGTCCTACTCCTTCTCTTGTCTAACTATAGCCATGATTCTTTTTAAATGTAAAGTGCAGGTTAATTTGTTTAATTTTACTTCATATTTTGTATAAATTATTTTTATGTGATTGTTTTTGCGTTATGAAACGAATCATCTTTTCATTATTTCTTATGGGGGAAATTCGCTTCGATATATGAGTGTTTTTATATGTAAGCACGCTTCCAGAACGAATTATGCTCGCAATCCAGTGTTTAACTGTATATTCAAAAAACTTGAATCCCCTCTCTCTCTCTCTCTCTCTCTCTCTCTCTCTCCGTCTCTCTCTGTCTCTCTCAGGATTACGGCTACATCCAGACGACCTCCATGGACATCCTAAAGAATTTTATTCAGACGGAGCCGCTTGTCTCTAAACCCTTCAGTCTGTTTGACATCAGCAACGTCGCTCTAGTAAGAATTTATAATCCAGAAAATACGGTCTGAATGCACGTCTGTTAGTTGTAGTAAAGAGGGCTAAAGTTGTGTGTGTGTGTGTGTGTGTGTGTGTGTGTGTGTGTGTGTGTGTGTGTTTTACAGTTTGGAGCAGAGACACAGCAGAGTAAAGTGGCTCCCAGCACTGCCGCCGCCCGACCCATCATGACATCTCACAGTGGAGAGGTATCTCACTCACTCACTCACTTTCTCACTCACTCACTCACTCACTCACTCACTCACTTTCTCACTCACTCACTCACTTTCTCACTCACTCACTCACTTTCTCACTCACTCACTCACTCACTCACTCATCCATCTTTCTATTAATTTAATCCCTCAGAATATCTATTTTTCCTTGGATTATGTTATTATTTTATTCTTTATGTAGGGTTATTATGATCCTTAAATCATCATTTAGTCATTAATCCATTCATTAATTATTAATTCAGTCAGGCATTTGTTTGACAAATGTTTGCTTGACTATTTAATTGATTAAATATTTAATCTGTTACTATATTCCATAAACTTTCTCTCTCTTTCTCTCTCACACACACACACACTCTCTTTTCCTCCTTATCTCTCCTTGTTACTCTTTCTTTTTATTTCTATCATAGATTAAACATCCTTTCTCAATAAAATAAAATCTGTGTGTGTGTGTGTGTGTGTGTGTGTGTGTGTGTGTGTGTAGGGAGGTAAGAATGAGATCTTCGTGGACGTGGTGGAGAGACTCTCAGTGGTTATTGGTGCTAATGTGAGTGCTTCAGTTTTTATAATATGAACAAATTTTATAATTTACAAGAGCAATGAATTAATTAGTATGGTATTTAAATTTAACATTGAGACGTGTGTGTGTGTGTTTAGGGGGTAGTGATGAAAGCAGACGTGGAGGGAGAGATCAGAGTCAAGTGCTACCTTCCCTCATGTTCAGGTACTGAGAATTCACGTTACCCATGAGACTTTGCTGCAGTCTGACAATTTTATTATTATTTGTTTTTAAAGATGGTTTATAAAGAGGTTATAGCGTCTGCAGACGCAAGAACAATTTAGCACGCTCTGCAGTGCGCTAGCTAATAACCACAGTAGCGCCTGACTAGCACAAAGTTAAAAATAAAAGCTTCATATCTTATTAGATGAAAATGTTAGCTAAGTAAACTGTTAAACCAAATCCGCCTGTCTCACTTTCTCACGTGTGTGTGTGTGTGTGTGGTGTAGAGATGAGGATCGGCCTGAACGAGGAGCTCAGTATCGGGAGGTCACAGCTCAGAGGTAAGAGTCGCAGCCGGCCCATGACTCGTTATCGTTTAATACATTTCTGCACCATCTACACCGCGCATGGTGAGGGTTTAGCAGCCATGGTAACTTATCCCGTTACCATGACAACCCATCATCACCTGTGTGTCAGACACAAACCACATGGAAACTAAACGCTGGCAGAACATAAAGGCACGCAGGTTAGCAGTGTCAGTGTGCAGTTATTACAGTTTTATTACAACATTGTTACAGTAATAATAATAATAATAATAATAAGAGGAATGTCATTAGACCCACAGACCTTAAGTGAAGTGTTTAGAATTATTTTTGTAAAAACACGGCGGCACCCCCAGGGTCACGGGTTCGATTCTCATCTCTAGAGTTTACATGTTCCTGTTCTCCCTCTGCCTGGTGGGTTTCCTCTGGGTGCGCAGGTTTCCTCCCACTGTCCAAACACATGCAGACCAGGCTGATCCGATCTACCCGTAGTGTGAGTGCATGTGCTTGTGTTCCCTGTAGATGCCCCGAGTCCCCTGGGGTAGAGTTCAGGCCCCTGCGACCCTGTAAACAGGATAAGCGCTACAGAGAGAGAGATAATAAGCATAAGTTGTTGTTGGTCCTTCAGTTGCTCCCTGCAACGGGTCGCCACAGCGCCTCATACAAGCTTGGCACAGGTTTTTACGCCGGATGCCCTTCCTGATGCAACCTTCCCATTTTATCTGGCCTGCATCCAGTGGTTTGAGCAGCTCGATGCGAATCGAACCCGGGCCTTCGACATGGCTGGCGAAACACCTACCACTGAGGCACCAGCGCCCGTTTCCATAAGTAGTTGTTTTTGTTACTGTAACAAAAGTAGTCGTAGTAATTAGTAGTAGTCTGTAATTTCCCCTTTATAGATAAAAATAAATAGAGTCCATTCCGCTCAGGGGAAATACGGTGTGCTGTGATGATGCTGAGTGGGCGGAGCTAAGAGTTATTCCAAGCTGCTGTCTTTCAGATAAAGTGGTGAGATGCGAGCAGAGAAAAACTCTTAAAGCTTGAAGTGAAGCTTATGAATGAGGCTTGACTTGTTAATTACTCGCGTCTATCTTGAGTTGTGTTATTGCTTTTAAATAAATTCCTTCTCTCTTTCTCTCACTGTGTGTGTGCGTGTGTGTGTGTGTGTCAGGTTACGGGGCGGCCGTGCGGGTGGACGAGTGCAGTTTTCACCAGGCTGTGAAACTCGATGAATTTGATACGTATAGAATTTTAAAAATTTTCCCCAGCCAAGGAGAGGTAAACAAACACACACACACACACATTTTTACCATTTTGTTTGTCACTGAATTACTGTGTGTGTGTGTGTGTGTGTGTGTGTGTGTGTGTGTGTGTGTGTGTGTCTGTCTTAGCAAACCCTGATGCACTACCAGCTGAGTGATGAGCTGCCCTGTCCCCCTCCGTTCCGTCTCTTCCCCACTGTAGAAAAGGATTATGGGAGCAGGTACAACAGCACATAAACATCACAGCTCAGCACAAGGGGTCGATGATGACAAGACGGAGACGCTGCACTCAACATCACTGAGTTTTGTAGCAAAGAAAGAAAAAACTAAGTATCTAACAGCAGCAAGTCTTTAGTGGTTACTATGGCAACGTCCCAAACCGCATCCTGTCTTGTTAATTAGAGGTCATTAATAAACTGCTGCATCTGGATGTAACTGGTCGAGGTTCTCTGTTCAGAAGTTCTCTTAACATAATTCAATAATTATATAACCTTCTTCTTCTCTTCACGCAGGTTGTTGATTTTCCTCAAACTGCGCTGTGATTTGCCGCCGAAAAGGTGCGTTCTCTCTCGCTGTGGGTGCGTTATACATGTTCGCATAGTGAGCGATCTCTAATCAACTTACGTGCCTCATTTCCACTGATTATTTCCATCATGCTCAGTTATATCAGTTGTGTATTGTTCCTGTTCCGCAGCGCTGCTATAAATGTCTCAGTGACGGTTCCTGTGCCAAAGGGTTCCCTGAGGTGAGGAGAAGGGGGGAAAAAAGTGTCACGTCTTCATATGACCGTGTTTCTCATTGTTGTACAGACAAAGAAACTAACAAAATAATCATTCCTTTCCTAAAAAAAAAAAATCTCTATCTCTCGCTCATCTCTCACTCTCTCTCTCTCTCTCTCTCTCTCTCTCTCTCTCTCTCAGTCTCTCTCAGGAGCTGAGCAGTCCTGACCAGACGGCCGAGCTTCGGCCCAAACACAAATCCCTGGTGTGGGAAATCCCACGGTTCCCTGGGGGAGCCCAGCTCTCAGCTCTCTTTAAGGTGATCTCTACATCTTTATCTCTCTCTCTCTCTCACACACACACTGTATAACCTGTTCATGAATATCATGCAGGTGTTTCTAAAAGCTCAGGTACGACTCTAGCTCTCATTACACTGTTTTCTCTTACTGTAGGTGGAGGTTCCTGGTCTTAGCTCCGCCTCTCTCCTGGAGGTCGGGCCTGTGAGCATGAGCTTCGAGCTTCCCAAACACACGTGTACAGGCCTGCAGCTCCGATTCGTGCGACTGTCTCCAAACCATCAGGCTTCATCTCACCGCTGGGTCCGCTACGTCACACACTCCGAGTCCTACACCATACGCATCTGATCAACACACACACGTGCACCTCATTGTGTTTTAATTTATAAATTTAAAACATTTATATTTATCATGCTTCATTAAAGTTTCTGTAAATGCATCTGTTTATCATCTTGAGTATACTGTATGTATGTCATCTATGTATGTATGTATGTATGTATGTACATAGCATATCTTTTTTAAATTAATATTATTGTTTTTTTTTTGTTTTTTTTACAAATCATCCTCATTTATGCTTTGTAATGGTGCTAATGAATGAATGAGTACTTTGTATTGTTTTTGAATGATAATGATGTTGCTCATTCAGATCGAAATTGCATTGCAGTTGACTTGCTGTATAGACTGACAAAAGAAAAGAAAAAAAACAATATATAGCATAAATAAAAAAATATTTTAAATATATGTATATTGTCGTGTTAAATGTATGCAAATGCTTGGATGACTTGAAAGATAGTCAGCAGTGGCAATTTTTCATGGTGTCTAACAAGAACCTTTAAGGTCCGGGGAGGCGGTGGGTGTTACTGATCAGAAGGTCGGTGGTTCGAGCCCCAGCTCTGCCATGTTGATGCTGTTGGGCCCCTGAGTGAGGCCCTTAACCCTGTCTGCTCCAGGGGGTCCGTATGAAAAGCTGACTGCTCTCTGTCCCCAGCACTAACAAGAAGCTGGTACATGGATATATATTTTTTTCCTGTAACGAAAGGATGATGGCCCCCTCTAGTGGATGGAAATGAAAAGACTAGAATTAAGAACATAAACGTACACCAGATAAACTTCTGTATAATTAAATCAAACGTGATGACTGTTTTCCATGTGTGTTAATACACAGAAGGTTTTTAATTGTTTTGCTATTTGGATTTAATTTGGTGCATTTGTATTATTTAGAAGTACAGAAGCAATACTTAAAGAAGAAGTTTTCTGGTTGCCAGATTGTTGGAGGGTGAACTTTAATACTGGTGCACTGTAGCGTTTGTGTGAGTCACATGATTTACACATATCTGGCAACCATGCTGTAGACGGCACCGCGCGAGCTGTTACTTTGTAGCGCGGCTTTGAACTTTTTAAAGTTTCCTTAGACATGACCAAAGTAAACCCGGACTCAATTCAGACCTTTAATTAGTGATTTATTTATTTAAAAAGCATCCCGTTAGAGCTCTCTGAGTGAGTGTAGTATAGTATTATACTCTAACTGGTATGCAAATGAGATCCATGGTTACAGTATGAATGCGCGGATGTGATTGGTTAGTCACGGGCTGTCAGTCAGGGGTGGTGGGCGTGTCCCGGAGCGCGGCGTAACTTAGGTGTAGAAAGTGTGTTTAATGAGCGCGGGACGCCGCCGCCAGTCTTCATTCACTCACACACACACACACACACACAGAGAGGGAGCCTCATACTGTGAACACACTCGCGCGTGTGTGAAGGTGTGAGTGTAGAAGTGTGTGTGTGGGTGGCGTGTCTTCACTTGAGTCGCGTTGTGGCCCCACCTGACCCCCGGAGTGTGTTTAATTAATCAGTAATTGCAGTAAGTCATTATGGCAGAGGCGCCGCCGCCGCAGCAGCAGCAGCAGATCCCCCCGCTGGACTCGGACCCGGATTTCGAGCCTTTCTGCCGCCCGCGCTCCTGCACCTGGCCCCTGCCCAGACCCGAGTCCTCTCCCGCGGTTCCCGGAGCGGAGGGCGAGCCGCGGGACCTGGGCGGCTTCATGGGCGGCTTGAGCTTGGCTTTGCTGGAGGAGACCGAGACGGAGACGGAGGACAGCAGGAAGGCGCGCGGGTTCGGGAGCGATGACTCGCACCAGCCGCACCCGCAGCATCAGCATCCCGCACCGCCCGCAGCCCAGGTGCAACAGGTGCCGCAGCATCAACAGGTGCAGGTGCAGCCTCTTTCCTCATCCTCATCCTCTACCTCTTCGTCCTGCTCATCCTCCTCATCCTCTTCCTCATCGTCCTCGTCGTCCGCGCAGAGGAAGAGCAGCTCGTGCCGGAGGAACGCCTGGGGCAACATGTCGTACGCGGACCTGATCACGCAGGCGATCGAGAGCGCGCCGGAGAGACGCCTGACCCTGGCGCAGATCTACGAGTGGATGGTCAAGAGCGTCCCGTACTTCAAGGACAAGGGGGACAGCAACAGCTCAGCCGGGTGGAAGGTAAACACAAACACGCGCCCGTACACACACACGCACACACACACACAATGACGCAATCAGAGCGCGCTTTACAGTTAGTTTCGTCTAATTGATTTATTTACTTTATTGTTCCTGAAACTTGCCTAAAGCAGGCTTTAACTGTAAAAAAAAAAAAAAAAAACTCACAGCCATTGTTTAACACAATATAAATAATGCACTTTATTTCATTCTATCTTCTAACCCCATTCCCTTTGATCTATCTTTCAAAGTTATTTTTGTGGAAACAAAGTTGCCAGATTAGAGACTATTCAAAGAACCCTTTAAATCCTTTCTGTGACTTTCCAAAAATGTTGAAATTATTCCTTCTACACCAGTAAGCACGTTAATTTATGAGATGAGGGACGAGGCGGAGTGTCCAGACAGAGTTCTCTATAATGAAATATGTTAATGAAAGTGAAGTGTGAAATCCTGTTCTTTGATGAATCACATTTGAGAAGGTGCTGGAGCTCCAGACACACCTGAGCAGGTCTGAACGCCCAGGTCACACGTGTGTTGGTGATTTCCCCGCTCCACTACGTGACTAATCCTGATAAATAAGTGCGGTGGCTTTGCTCGGGGAAATCACCTGAGTGTGAATATTCTCTGTCTAATTAACAGCAAAGCTCTTTTTTTATATATAGTGTAAAGTTTAAACTGAGATTCACTCTAAGTAATAAAGCAGTCAGCTGTGTCTGGTTAGAGCCTCACACTCCATGAACGCCTTGCCTCTGTCCGTGTGTGTGTCTGTGTACAAACGCTAGGCAGAGAGTCATGTGACTAAAAAGTCATTTCCAAAAAGCGCAAAAGTAGGCTAAGAAAATCAATGATACTTTGCGCTTTTTATCCACGTATAGGAACATTTCATGACCTGGAACATCTATATGGAAATAAGCCATTTCCTGTTGTCACTTATGTTATAGCAGCTGTAAACATCTGTTCAGTCACAGGACTCGATTTTTTTCTATCAATCAAAGTTAATGAGAGAAAAAAAAACAATGCTGCTTGTCATTTTTGTGTGAACTAAGCGCTGACACTGGAGACTCCTTCCATGAAAAAATAAATAAATGTCTCCTTATCGACCCTTTCATAGGTATTCAGTAAGCGTCCCTACATGCCCAAATCCCTGTAAATGAGCTGTTGCTATGGAAACCATACCATATTCAAACGAGTGCATTAATATGAAGAGAGTTGTGTGTCTTAATCTGTTTGTTCCCTGAGCAGCTATGAATAAAATAAAATAAAATAATTTCAGACACAAAACTATCTCATTCTGGGTGTCTCAGGATGCTGGTTTGTCCATCACGTCCCTGATCTCTCCCAGCTGAGTGACATGTACGTGTGTAGAGCCAAAGTTCATGGTTTGGGAATTTCTTGAGTGACGGATCATTCCCCCTACACACACACACGCACACGCATTCTCAGTGTGTAAAGCTGAACAGAAGAAGTGTGAGGTTATCTGAGGTGTCCTGACGCTGGCAGAAGGTGCAGCGCTGTTTCACTATGAGTAATGCAGGAAAAGAAGGTGACACACAGAGACGTACGCTGTTCTGTGTGTGTGTGTGTGTGTGTGTGTGTGTGTATGAAGGTTTCAGTCAGTGAGTCATTCCTGTGCAGCTTAACATTAACTGCTCTTGACCCGACACACACACACACACACACACACACACACACACACACACACACACACACTCCATTCACATCTGAGAAACTTTCACATGTTCAAACACTTAAATTCAAAATAATGTTAAATTCTGTGTGATATAAACATATCAAGGTGTGTGTATGAGCGTGTGCGAGTACTAGAGAGCGACGTGACGAATTTACGCGTGTGTAAGTGCGAGTGTGCGTGTGCGATAAAGTTTAGCAGCCATTCCAGTGTGTGGTAACAAAATACCAAAACTCTCATGACATCATCGACCTCACACCTGCGTGGCATCTTGCTTCTGTTTTCAGCAACAGTGTGTGTGTGTGTGTGTGTGTGTGTATTCACACTCTCCGTTACGTTCATCTACTGCTATCAGTTGTATTTTCTTTCTTTCTCTCCCTCTCTCCGTCTCTCTGTCAGTTTGCATGTTGAACTGTGGTCTCATTTCTCATCAGATGAATCGTACTATTCTTTGAAGTTTGCAGCACTTTAACCTCTCACCTATTCTCTAAAGCAACACACACTCGCACACACTCTGGATATATTTGTAATAAGGTTAGATGATATAAGATAAGATCGGATCAGTTGAGGGTGGAGACAAACTGGCAGTGTGTGTGTGTGTGTGTGTGCATGAGCGTGTGGTCACTGATACTCAAATACTAAATCGCAGTGGCTGACCTTGACTTGTGTGTGTGTGTGTAGTGCCTTATCATTCTAACTGCTCTCGGCCAATCAGAAGCCTCCTGGGCTGTAAATGAAGAAGAGTCCAGTTTGAATACAGACGGCTTTCTGATTTTCCTCTGCACTCCTACTGTGCTTTACGATGGAGTCTTTGATGGAGGTTCATCAAAGCTTCATCAGAAGTCACTGCAGAAGAAGTGGTGATCAAAGCTCCTATAGCGATGTCTGTAATGAATCAATAAATCCCGTCACTTGACGAAGGAAGGCGTGTCTGACGGCCGCGTTCACGGTGCCTGGGCGTTCCCATAGAAGAGCGCTGGTACAGATCTCGCTGCATCTGAAGAAGAACAGTTGACTGAGATCAGTATCAGCGCCGGTGGTTTCTCTGATTCTAATCTGCCTGGTCTGGTCCGTCTCGGTGCAGGTGTGTGGCACCAATTAGCATGGTGCAGATGTGCAGAGGGATGAAAGTGTCGCGCACAGCTGTGTCAAAGGCACGTGAAACCTGCAAGTTTTCTCAGAAATTGTTTGATATCAGCAAAAAAAAAAATCCCAGTCAGAAATGTCAACGGGAAGTTACGTGAGACGATGTGGAGCAGTCAGCAGTCTTCACTCATCGTCAGCGTCTCACACACACACACGCACACGCATGCACTTGTTACTCGATAAAGAAAATATATGTTAAAGGTTGGCACTCAACTCATTCTACAGTACTGACCTGTGGACGTGTCTTTCATTCAGATTCCTGCTGGTTGCCATGGTTTCACCTGTGATATATGGCGAAATTGTCTGTGCAGTCTGAGAGGGAGGGGCACTGTGCACTGGCGAGCGTTTGTGAGCTCGTGCATGCAGAAGAGGGCGGATAGTGTTTCTCCAGCAACATCATGTCCGTTACTCTGCATTATCCAGAGCGTCGCACCTCAGACACCACAAGATTTAATCAATTCCCTGGTCACAGTTCAATTCAAAATATTTAATTTAAAATAATAAAGAAAAATGGATCAGCACTGGCTAATGGCAAATCAGCACTGGTTAATGACAATATGAGTAACTGAGGGTTCAGAGTGTGCGGAGCGTCCTGATCCTGAGACTTTATTAACCCTCTTTGATGTGGAACGAAGGGCTCGTCATTA
>JAQQZT010000009.1:893894-903894 GCA_030068275.1 Clarias platycephalus | reverse complement strand
ATGCAAGTTCATTCAAGGCGAGTTTTTGTTGTTGGGTTTTTTTTCCACGTTAAAAACAACAAAAGCATGTTGTGTGATTTTAGGCTGCTAATGGAAGATGACTAAAGCGTTAAAAATGAGCAAAACAAACAGGGATGTTAGGAGGATTGTTTTTAGTTTTTGGATGAAACTAAACTTTAGGAAGGAATAGGATATTTTAACTGTAAACATTATATTGTTGATGTTTATATTTGGCTAATTATATATGTAACCAGTAGCAAAGCTGTAACAGCGCACAGGCGGTTATTTTTATTTAGATTGTAAAACCACAGTGAGCCACTGGGGGCAGCAGACGCGCTGTCACTACCGCACCACTCAGGCCAAACGCTGTTCATCAAAGATTTAAAGAACACAAAAACAAAAAAGTCGTAAAACAGGACATGAAATTTACTTTGTGCTTCATGTTATAGTCTTGTTTGTTGTTTTTATTCTGTAGTAAAATAAGTGCAATGTTTTGAGTTTCATTTTTAATTCATAGCTTGTTCGGTGATGATGAACTTCAGTATAGTTTACTATAGGTTTATTTTAAGCTGTAAAACAATTACAAATGAACATTTCTTTTGGTAAATACAAAATGATTCTCTTTTTTTGTTAAAATCTAAAACCAAGGCTGACAAATCATCACTAGCACAATATCAGTTACTGAAAGGTTAAAGAAAACAGTGAAGTGAACTGAAATTCTGTGGTGAGAAGGGGTGTGGCCAAGTGATTGGGCGTGGCCAAGTGCAGTTCCGTGAAGGTTAAACTGTAAGGGACTGTGGAAGTGGAATTAAATTTCAGATGATCGTCCAGATCCTAAACATCTGAAATGAAAGTCGTCTTGGCAGCAGCCAGTGCACTGGGGTTAAACCCATCCTCTCTGTTGTTTTTTTTTTTTTCCCCCTGGTCTCTATGGTAACCATGTTATCATGTGACGGTCCCTTACACCCTCATGCTGATGCAGCAGATACGAGGGATTCCCGTGTTTCTAACGGCACGCTGTGATGTTTTCCGTAAACACTCGCTTCTCTCTCACTGCTGCTTTTCTCACGAGACCAAAACTCTCGTCCTTCCTCACGTCATCAGAATAAAGGACAAGAATAACAGCGTGGTGTTTACTTCAGCGCAGTCTGAAACCCCTCTCTGGAACCTGCTGTCACATTTTACTTAGTTTTATCCCTTTTATTCTTTATTTTAGTTCATATTAATTATATTATTCCTGTTCACTTTTTACCTTTTGATAAAAAAAATTTTTTTACTTACCTTAAATAACATTTATTTTCATACATATCCTTGTTTCATTTAATTATTTTCCTTCCATGCTATTTTTACTTCATTTTCATGTTTATTTCTACTCTTTAATTTTTACTTGTTTGTAAACTTTTATTTATTTTTTTCTTTTATGAAATTTTTAATTTACTTTAGTCTTTTCCACTATTTTTTAAATGTTAATTTTTTTCTTTTTAAAATTTTATTGAATTTTTTCATTAATATTTTCTCACGCTGCGTCTGCTCTGGGTAGAAAAAAGTGCAACAGACACAACTGTGTTTCCACACCACTGTGGGAATGTGCGTGCGTGTGTGTGCGCGAGTACACACACAGTGTTCCTGTTTAATATTGCACGTGGTTAGTAATGTGTTAGTTTTTATGCCATCTAGCTAACTTGGGATAACGATCATGCTAAATATAACCTCACACACACCGGTAATCTGATGATCTACTGTACACTTACACATAGAACTGTAATTGTTATTGTATAACACTGCTAGTGTTAATTAACTAACTTCAGCTAATTCAGCTATCGTGTCTATGTACGTCCCTTTGCACTGGTGGTCAGTTTTCTACCTAAAAACATCACAGTTAATAGTTTACACACACTCCTGGTGGAAGAATGTTACACAATTTTATTTTTATTTTTCTTACAGAACTCGATCCGTCACAATCTGTCTCTGCACAGCCGATTCGTGCGTGTACAGAACGAGGGCACGGGGAAAAGCTCCTGGTGGATGCTGAACCCCGAAGGGGGAAAAAGTGGTAAATCTCCGCGCCGCAGAGCCGTCTCCATGGACAACAACAGCAAGTTCACCAAAAGCCGCGGCCGCGCCGCAAAGAAGAAGGTGGGAGCAACGCTAATGCTAATAATGCTAATGCGAAAGACTTTAGATATTATAATAATAAACTTAGTAACTCATAGTAATAATATTACTTATTGTTATTACTAAGATAATTTAATAAACAATAAGTAAAAGTAACAAAAAGATTTCTAAAAATATTATGAATGCATGTGATAAATGCATTCTTAAATAAAAATTTATTACATAAAACAAGGCATTTAAAGGCATTTAATGCAACTAAGATCAACACGAAATGACACAAATTAGCAAAACATTTAAATTTTCATAATTTTGATATTTCATATCAGTAACATGTTTTTTAATTGTGTTTTATAGATTTTTTTAAAAGGTAAATAGAATAAAACATTAAATTTTTAAATATTTATTTGTTTTTTATTCATCCATACGTATAAAATAAACTGTAAGGATAGATTGGCAATAAAGCAGGTGATTTTTCTTTAAAAAAAAAATATATATATATAAAAAATATATAATAATAAAAATTTACGTTTTTTTACGATTTACGAAAAAAAACTATTAAAACTGATTAAATCTAATGATAAATAAGACATGAAAGTGAACATTGTCTGATTCATTATTCATATTATTATAACGAGCGGTAGCGTTCAACACCCCCCAACCCCCCCTCCCTGTGTCCCGGTGTCTCTGCAGGTGGGGCTGGACGGTGGTTCGAGCAGCCCTGGTTACTCCAAGTGGCTCGGCAGTCCCAACTCTCACAGTAACGATGATTTCGAGCCGTGGGGAACATTCCGGACGAGGGCCAGCTCGGACGCGAGCACACTGAGCGGGCGGCGCTCGCCGTTCCTCCCCGAGGAGGACGTCGGTGAGGGGGGGGAGCTCCACCTCGGATACCAGGCCCCTAAATTAGCCTCCAAACTGCCGAGTCTGTCTGAAGTGACTGGTTCTTTCGGCCCGAAGAACCTGATGATGGAGAACCTGTTAGATAATCTTAACCTGGTTTCGCCCAAGAACAGCCCAGACGCTCCGAGCACACAGTACGCCCCCTACAGCACAGGCCAGGACTTCCACAAGTGGCAGAGTGGAATTAGCATCAACGCTATGACCATCCAGACTATGTCAGACAGCAAGCCTGTGCATTATAACCCCTACATAGGGCAGTTTAATTGCCCTACTGGGCTTTTAAAGGAACTCCTAAGTAACGATGGGGAACACAGAGGAGATGTTTTGCCCCCCATGGAGGCCGCAGGGCCACAAGGAGGGAGAGTTTTACCTCCCTATGGTGCTCAAGGGCACATGGGTCAAGCTGGAAAAGTGATAGGCTCACATACACACACTCACACACACTCTCACACACACACCTCTTCACCAGTGGGCATGAACAGGTGTGCCCTCCTGCCTCAGGGACATCTCGGTCGTCATGGCAGCATGAAGCCATACCCTCACCTGGCGCACATGGGAGGAGGAGGAGGAGGAGGAGCCGTCGAGTCGGCGCCGTCCAGTTACTGCATCGTCAACGGCAACGGTTTCCACAGACACGCTCCCGTCCTGCCGCATCATCACCACCATCACCACCACCACCACCTGGAGCGGTTGCCTAGCGACCTGGACGACATGGCGATCGAGCGGCTGGAGTGTGATGTGGAGAGCGTGCTGCACGACACGCTGATGGATGGAGACGCACTCGACTTCAACTTCGACCCGGCCGCCAGTCAACAGGGCTTCACACACACTGCTGTCAAAAGCAACACGCACAGCTGGGTATCGGGGTAAACACAAAAACACGCACACACACATTCAAACTGACATGTTTTATAGTCTTATTAAGAAATGTATTTTCAAAAGTGTAATATATTTAAGCTGGGATTTTTTTTCAATTTGTTTATTCTTGTCCATAATTTTAAAAGCAAAATTGTCAGCATTTTTTTATTATTATTTTTAGTTATTTTATTAACTCAAAATGTAAAAAAGCCATTCTTCATTTTTCTTGCCTTAATCAGTCTGTTTTTTTTTTCTCCACCAATATAATTAAATAAAGAAAATTTGCTCTGAAGTTAGTATAATAATAATAATAATAATAATAATAATAATAATAATCAACCTATCAGACATGTTTGTGTTTATTTTAATGACCTGTGTGCCTGTAAAAAAAAAAAAAAAAAGTTTTGTAATGAACTGAAGGTGATGATGTGAGGAGCCGAGCGCCGCCGGCTTTGTGGATGTTCATGGTTTTAACTCAGACTTTTGTACAGATATATATATAAAACTTCCTGTATATAGTGTATAACATGCAGCTTATACTCACAATACTGTGCAAAAGATTTGACACCCATTTCTTCATAGTAAGTTATATAGATTAAATTAAATAAACCGGAATAAATGTTTTGCGTGACTAAAGATACAAAAACAACAAGTTTTTGAATTGTATCAATCTCAGCAGCGACCTCATTTCCCCTCTCGTCTGTTCCAAACACTCAGCATCAGCAGTAACTAATCACCGGCCCGATCATCTGTCAACATCTGCACCTGGTTCTCACTGCTTGAATGATTCATAGGACAGTGTGTGGCTTAACAAACAAAAAACATTCCTCTGAAACTACTCGGGTACAGGGACTGGAGAGAACATGGAGAACATGAGAGTCTTCAGGAAGCCTGGAGAACTGTTCATCAAGACTACATTAAACATACAACAAGGTCCGGAGCTTTGGAAGCAAAATATGAAGAAATGGGGGTCGAAAACCTTTTTACAGTACTGTTAGTGGTGTGTGTGTGTGTGTGTGTGTTTGAGGGTCTTAAACGTTTTGCTCTGCTTGTATGGCCTCATGCACTTATCATGTTTTTAACACACTTGTAACGATGCATTCGAGAGTTTTTTCTCCTGGTGAAGTGATATTTTATATTTTACAGTGTCTTCTCTCTTATTTGTCAGGCTTATCTTCATTTCTATACCTTCCTTAATCTTAAAGCAACCACAGAACATTCAGCGGGATATTCCCACTCACACACACACACACACGTTTCTTTCTTTATCGTGCCTCTGAAATTGTATATTTCTTGAATTTTTTTTTATATAAGCAGGAAAAGCACTGAGGGGGAAAACACAGTTTTATGACATAATTTCTAACCGTTTCTAACCAATCTGTTATCGCAGTGCTGTGTGTTATTGTGTAGTAACACTGGGAGATTTTTTTATTTTATTTTATTTAATTTTTGTCTATTTATTTCTGACCCAAACTGTTTCGATGGCACTGAGATTGAGCACTGCTGTTTATTTTTCATTAAAATGTAAATAATCATTTTGAATATTTCAGATTTTTCTGTAGGTGTAGTGGTGTTGTGTTAAGTTCCTGTTTTTTTATTATCATATGTTTATCATTTTTGTATAAAGTCTTAACTTCACTGTAAGCCTGTTGATGGATCAGATGTTAATTATGAGTTCTGGTCTTTACTACCTAAAGTTTTTTTTTTAACAAAAATCTGAAATTGTGTAAAAGATCAAAGTGCCTTTAAGACACAAACACGGAAACGTTAGTGACCAGCGCCGAGCTGTGATCTAACCGAGACATCTTACTGAGACAGGATGTCCTGTAAAGTCCTGACCTACATCAATGATCTCATAAAAATAAACGAGTCCCTGCATTTATGTTTGTGTGTGTTTGAGCATGTTTATGAAAGCATAAAATAAAAATATAATGAAGGTAAATGTGTTATAAAAATAGTACATTTTACAAATAGCAGACACTTTGGGTGGCCTTTGGTCCCTGCAGACATAAACTCTCATGTACAGTGGAACGAGTAACGCGGTTTGCGAGTGTTCCGCAAGACGAGCAAAGAATTTGAATAAATTTCGACTTGAAAAACGAACAAGTCTTGGTTTACGAGTACCGAGTATCATGTATTACGCATGCAGTTCTTGTGATCACAACTGAGCCAACGGGTTTTCTCTCTCTTGCGCTGTGGAATTGTGGGTAATCGTCTCCCTTGCTCGGTCTTAGTGCGCGTCTCTCACTGGTATAATGAACATCCGTGCACGCGTGTACTGTTTATTATAACACACGTGTACGCGTGTGCAAAGCAAAAGCAAGTCTCATTAGAGAGGTTAAAGATCCATTTTCTTTCTTGCCTTCACACACACACACACACACTACACAGAAACTCTGCTCTGTCATTATTCTTTTCAAAGGTAAAGTGCAGGTTCATTTGTTTGTTTGTTTTCCCTTTCAGCAGTGATTCCGTTAGTGTTTCGCTCTTTCTGTTAATGTGTGTGTGTGTGTGTGAAACTCAAATAAGAGAGGAGGTAGGTTTACTGTGTAAGATGAGAAGAGGGAGACGGGAGGGGCTGATTCCTCCTCTCCTCTTACATTAGCTTCACACACGTACACAAACACACACATACACAGCGCTTGCGCACATAAACGGAAACACTTATCTGTCTGGAATTATTTTTATAATTTTACTTTTTTTTAGGTAAGGTAAAGTGCAGGTTAATTTATTTAATTTTTACTTTATATGTTGTATTAATTATTTTATGTACTTATTTTTTTGGGCTGTGAAATGAATAATTTGAGTTTCCATTATTTCTTATGGGAAAATTCACTTTGATTTACGAGTGTTTTGAAATACGAACCCGCTTCCGGTACGAATTATGTTCGTAATCCAAGGTTCCACTGTATTCTAGATTCATTAAATGTAAAGCGAAGTATTCCTAGCCTTTTTTTGGCTTGTTTTAATTTCGGCTTACAGCTCATGAAAATCCAATATCCAGTACCTCAGAATTTCCGAAGATCAATACTGAAAATCATGTTCAATTATTCACTCAGTACACGGCCAGGACTCCTTTAGAAGGAATTTCTGCATCAATTCAGCATAGAATGCAGGCGATCAGCCTGTGGCACTGATGAGGTGTTACTGAACACCAGGTTGCAGACTTAAGTTTCTAATCCTCCTCTAGACAATAGCCCAGAGATTCTCTATGGGGTTCAGATCGGGCAAGTTGGCTAGCCAGTCAAGCACAGTAATATCATGTAAGCTAACCAGTTAGTGGAAGTTTTGGCACTGTGGGCTGGTGCTGCTGGAGTCCTGCTGGAAAAGGCAATGCTCTAAAACCTCCAGGTAGCTGGCTGTGTGGCCTTTAAAACACCAACACCATCTGATGATATGGCACTCAAATCATCACCAACTATGGGAACCTCACACTTGGACTCTGTGCCTCTCTACTCTTCCTCCAGACTTGGAGCTTATTTTCCAAAAGAAAAAAAATCACTTTTAAAAAGGAATTTGGACCTCTGAGCAACAGTCCAGTTCTTCTTCTTCTTAGCCCACGTAAAACGCTTGACATTGTCTCCAGGTCAGGAGTGGCTTAATACTAGTAATGCAGCAGTTGTGGTCCATTTCCTGAAGACGTCTGTGTATTGCAGCTCCTGATGCACTGACTGCAGCCCCACACCACTCCTTCTGCAGCACTTCCAAGATTTTGAATCATCTTTGCTTGACAATCTGCTTAAGGCTGCGCTCATCCCTGTGGTAGCAGCATGTTTTTCTTCCCTTCCAGTCAACTTTTCCTAAATATACTTTGATAAAGCACCTTCTGTGAACAGCCAGCCCTTTTAGCGATGACCTTCTGAGGCTTATCTTCACTGATTAACAAATAAATTTGTTCATATCCAGTTTGTTTAATAAGATATAAATGTATAAATCTTTAAAAAAAAAAAATCTGCTATGGTTAATACTTGTGTTGATTGTACGTCTAACTGGATATGAAGATGAATCCTTTTTGAGAACTCACATCTGAGTTGTGAACAAACCAAACATCTGACACCTGAAACATCGCAATGAAAACGTGAGAATTTAGTTAAAGTTTGAAATGAGATCTATAAGTGAAATAACAGAAATTCAGTAACTGAACTTTGTTTATACTGAATGTTAAAAAGTCAGTCATTAATAACTAATGAAGAACTTGAGAAATATGATTGGACAAAAAACGCTAGTTTCCGAATAATGAAATAAAAGCGGAGCCCTTGAGCTCAGTGAGGAATCAGACGTTGATCATGTGACCATGCATCTACAGACTTTTATAATAAACACACACTGCTGTAGATGATACACATCATATATTAGAGAAGGCCACACACTGTGTGTGTTAAGCAGCCACGCGGTGAGAGCGGTGAAAATGAACAGAAAGAGCGACAGGACGTGAAGTGTGTGTCTCTGCACACTGTCGCATCCATTAGTGAGGACCTCTGAATGTGAAAGTGCTCACCTGGGGGTCTGCTTCTCACCCTGGGGTCTTTATATCACACACACACACACACACACACCAAGACACGGAAACGCAGTTTAACACACTGCAGGAGGTCCAGGAGCCGCCATCGTCCCATCTCATGTGATTATAGAGACGTGAACGACAGCAGAGATTAAAACCTGCTCCTAGGCAGGGGGTCTGACTGCAAAATACACACACACACACACACACACACTTGAATATTCATCTATAATGACGCTCTGTTCACAATATGGCCATTTAAACGTTTTTCTTGGTCAATCATATCACAATACTGTGTTAAAAATTATTTGTATTAACTTTAAAAAGTATTTTATTATATTTATCTTTGCATTTAGCAAACTAGTGCTAGCAATCAAGTGACTGGGGCTAATTATAGATCTATGGCTATAGCTATGTTTTTATCTACAGTATATGTAGAACAACAATGCTAGCTAGCAAGTAACACATGCTATCTATCATGTCTTAGCCAACTAACGCTAGCTAGCGAGTAACCTGTTCTATTCGGTCTAATATCGCGTAAACCAAGGCTAAGAAGTTAGCTGCTATATCAATCTATATCTAGTGAAGCAAGTAAATTTTTAAATGTTTATCTATATCTATTAAAGCAATGCTAGCTAGAAGTTACAGTATGCTAATTATCTACCAAACTACTGCTCTACTGTAGATGAGCAAGTATCTATTGTTATTTAGCCAACGAGTAACTAACTAACAATGTTAGCTAGCAAGTAACATGTGCTAGTAGAAGTTATAGCTGTGATATCATTCCACAGCAAAAGACTTTTTCTAGTCCATGTATTAGAATTATAACTGATTAAATATAAAGACTGAAGAAGAATCATGAGCGGAACCTCAAGTTCTACTGGTTCTTGTTGAGCAGGAAGTGTGTGAAGATTTAACACACACACACACACACACACGGGCAGGTGATCTGTGATCTGCTGAATCAACTGAGCGTGATACAGGCTCAAACTACAGAGAGAGAGAGAGAGACAGGGAGCGAGAGACCGGGAGAGAGAGACAGGGAGCGAGAGACAGAGAGAGAGAGACAGGGAGCGAGGTGGGGAGGGAAGACAGGTGTCTATGATAAGGCAAGAGGGTTTGCTCCATTCATCACCAGTGCATGTGTGTGTGTGTGTGTAAATGACGTTCGCTCCAGCACCACTCTGGTCTCCATGGTTACTCCACACGTAAAAGTCCGTACCTAAGAGCAGACTTTAGCCTCGCGCTCCTCCTCGCCTGCTCTTTCCATGACATCGCAGACAGTAAATGGGTCGTTAACGCAGACAAAGGTAGCGATGCGAGATGATGCTAATCTCCGAGCTAATCCTGATCACAGGTGAGCTCTGAGTCGAGGGGGTGATTTTTTATTTTATTTTATTCATTTAAATGAATTACTATTTTCACACTTTTACATAATAATAAACTTCAAGTGACTTAAGGGGAAATCATGAATCTCAAAAGAAATGTGAGCCAATAAACAACAAGAACACAAAATTCTCAAGATTTAACTTAAACACATCTCCTGTTCTACTGAACTTCCAGCCTCCTAACACACAGTATGAGTGCAGATCAATCCCTGCTATCTGTTATCACCCAGATGAGGAT
>JAQQZT010000009.1:855828-867090 GCA_030068275.1 Clarias platycephalus | reverse complement strand
GTGTGTGTGTGTGTGTGTGTGTGTGTGTGTGTGTGTGTGTGTGTGCGAGAGAGAGAGAGAGATGATAATGTTAATAATAGGGACAGGACACACACATACACACACGTACAGGTTTAGTGTGATAATGCCTTAAGATACACCCTGTGTGTAGTGCGCCCTTGTAGACTTTCCCTCCAAAGTGTGTATCAGGAACGTGGGACGTTTTGGGACGTGACCTCAGCCATGACCCGAGTGAAAGCGAGACACACTCACACATGAGGAACAGCTGCTGAGTGCGAACAGCTAATGAGGGTCCTAATAAAACTATAAACTCATAAAAGCGCTCCTCATCAGCCCTGTTAGCATGCTCGTGGTCATGATGCTAAGCAGATGGAGGTGTGTGAGATCTTCGTCCACCAGCTGCTTTCACGCACATTTCCGACATTCCGGCAGATCGGACTGCGCCTTTCCCGTGGTCTTCCCAGCTGCTTATTCCCGCAGCATCCTCCACACGCTGTGAGGACGCGGTGCCAGGATTATTTTGAGAGCGATGGTTATTAGTGGTGTGAGAGGCGGCAGATGGCGCGGTGCTGAAGGGGGTTTCAGCGCACTGACGGCTCAATTCGGGGGCGAAATTTGGGTCAGAGATAAATAATATTCGGTTAGAAAGTTAAAACAAGCACGCATCTGATTATAAATGTACAACATGAGCTCTATTTGGACGGGATCAGGTTTACACAGGGACAGATTTGAGGTGCTTCTCTTAAGGCCTCTATTCCTGACTCCTTTACATTAACCACTAAATTACTGAAGACTGTTTGGTCACCTGATCACTTCAGTCCCGCGAGGTGCTTCCTGTTTAGTGTGGGCTCATGGGAAATGCGTAAAAAAGATATGGAAAGCAAGCCAAGATGATTTGTAAATGATCCCTCCTACAAAATGAATCATTCTGCGTGAGGCAAAAACAAACCTGAGGCTTTTTCTTGCATCTGTGACTGAAAGCTTGTGTGTGTGTGTGTGTGTGTGTGTGTGGCAAAATATTTCTGGATGCTTCTGTGAATCATTAACTTGATTCATGTTCAAAAGAGTCGACTCAGTAGAATGACTCACTGCATGTAGGTGGTCACTGTGCCTTAATAACATGACTTAGACTCTGTGTGTGTGTGTGTGTGTGTGTGTGTGTGTGTGTGTGTGTGTGTGTGTAGGCTTGCTGATCGGCTCCGGGTGCGCTCTGTATCCTCTTGGATGGAACAGCGAGGAGGTGAAGCAGACCTGCAGCAACGCCTCGGATCAGTTCAACCTCGGTAACGTACTCCTGCATTTGAACATTATTTTCCTCTTACAGCATGCCCCGAAGTGTGTTATTCCTCTCACCCTCACAACACTAAAGAACACTGCACACTTTTTGTCCATTTTAATTAAACATTTGCGATATGCGTGCTGTGGGATAATAATGACAGTTTTAGTTATCAGAAAATTATTTAATTAGTTTATTAGATAATAAAATAACAGATTGTGTTTGCTATGTCCTGTGTGTGTGTGTGTGTGTGTGTGCGCGCACAGGTTCGTGTGAACTCGGCTGGGCGTTTTACTGCACGTGTGTTGGTGCTGCCGTCAGCCTGCTGCTGTGTACATGGATGTCCTGCTTCGCTGGGAAAAAACAGAAACACTACCCATACTGAAAGACAACACGCACACACACACTTTGTTAGGTGTCAGAAGAGTGTCCAAATTGTTACATTTCAAGATTAATTAAAAAAAGGTTTGTTTGCTTGATGTGTCCACCATGCCATGATACACTTACAGGCGGTGTGTTTATTATCAGCAAAGAGAGCAGATTTAAGTTTTTGGCCAGGTGTGATGTCACATACATCATTTACATATCAGTCATAGAGAGGCCTGGAGACAGACAGACAGATAGGAAATACATTAGCATTTTCTGGTTAGACAAGAGGGTTACAGCAGACGCGAGCTGTCTGTACGTATATTCGTCTGGACACGTCTGGGCTATAGGAAGTGTTACCATAGAAGGAATCAGGAAGCACAAGGACGGGGTTGTTTTAGGAGCACAGGGGAAGTTCACATCACTTTACAGAACCTTACACACTTGTACACATATTTATATTTTGGGACGCTTGAAAGACCCAGATAGAGCAAGGTTATTGCATGATTGACCTTTAACCTTTTCAATGTGTGAGTGGAGAGGAAATTCTGCTCTTTTTTTTTTCTTTTAATTATTTGTTTTTGCACATATAACAGTTGTATATATACTGTATATATTTTTTTTCAGTGTGTAACTAGAGTTATTCAGGTCACAGTTGTTTCAATTTATTAGTTATTGATGATAACTGAAACAGACTACTCATTTTATTTAACTTTAATGTTGTAATGCTTTATATTTAAATAATATGAACTGTTTATCGCCTTAAATATCTTACAAGCAATAAAAAGTATTATAAATCTTTTTTTTTTCTCTCTTTTAAACTGCAACTGAAACATTCAGGGTTTGATTCCATCCTCATGTTAAAAGGAATGTATCTCAGATGCTATGTGATATACCTGAGCGTTCCTCTGGATATCAGAGGATTTAGCACATCTCAGAGATCTTAAACATGACGTAATCACGTAATTACCATGCTAGGGTGTGTTTTAGTAAAAATGCATAGCGTGCCCATCATCTGGAACGTTTCTCCTCTCTCTCTTTACACGCTTTCCAATAAATAAACTCAGAATAGCCGTTATTGAGACACGTGAGTTACGATCACATGGGATGGTTTAAAAATGAGCCTATTTATATACAGCAACGTGTCCAAACACACACACATTCTGACCTTATTTTACACTTTAATAAGATATCTTGTATCTGTGTACATTTAAATGAGAAGCACATCACAGTTTTCTTGAGTTTTGATTGATTTGGAGATCGAGCATGATCCAACATGGCAGATGTTCCAAATTACACACACACACATGTTCCCCGAGAAATAAGGATTTTTGATATGAGTTGATTTGGGTCACAGTAACAATGGTTGATGATTTATTTATTTTTTACTACTAAGGCTCATAAACATGTTTATGCTGTAGTGTAAATATTCTGCCATCTAGTGTCAAATCTGTATTACTATGTGCTAATTAAAATAATAATAATAATAATAATAATAAAAGACAACCGAATTATATTATCATCTCTCCTAATTTGAGAAGATAATGACGTGTATATTAATTCAGCACAATCTGAAATTTTACTCATTTTCTATGAATCGATTCATATTCAGTGAGTCGGACAATTTGATTCGGCTCACCAGTAAGACCTGATTACTCCGGTTCTTTAACGCCTCACTGTTCAAAACTTGACAAAGTGATCAAGCTTTTTGATGTTTAAAAAAAAAAAATGTTTGTAGCTCGGATTGTTCTTCTTTGCCTAACAATAAACGAAATGGTTTGGTAAGTTTAATTGTGCCGACTCATTTATGCCGTTCAACAATGACGTCACCGTTGCTACATCCATGGCAACAGCAGTGCCCTCTCTGATTGGTGGGTTTCTCCTGAGACTTATGGGTAGTGTAGGATTTCACAGGAATCCGTAATCGCAATCAAATTTAAAAAGATAGGAACGCGTTAACTTTTAGACTTGACATTAAGAAAGAATGTATTTAAAACTCATTAATCATAATATCACTGATAACAACATTCCGTACAGCAAAAAAAAAAAAAAAAAACGTTATTTCCGGATGTTTGCTGTTATTTTGGTTCAAAAGTGACGGTTGAAAAAGAAAGGGTTGGAGCTCTTACTGACACGTGACCTCTTTTCTTTAATTTCATTGGTTAAACTGAGTGAGTCACGAACATGCACCGGCCAATCAGGACGAAGAACTCCAGCGCCAAAGTCAAATCAGTTAGAAGGTTTAGAGTTTGAAAGCAGCGGCGTGAGCTCAATAAAAACACGCCGTTGGGGTTATTGTACAGATTTCAACGCGATTCTCATCAAATATTATATTCACAAATCTTCAGGAGTCAAGGTAAGTGTTTTTATTTTGCAAACTGCAACTTTGAATTCGTTGATTAACCCAATAAACACAAGTCTGAGTCAGAAATGTCAAGTTTTGGACAGAATTTAACTAACTAACTAAATTATTAACTATAAACGTGGATGTCATTATACATTTTTGAGTTTGTATTAATTATAAATGATATCAAGCGTCTCGTGCGATCTAACTAAGGCTGTATTTCATTATTTGGTGTTTAAACTTTATGTTGTAATTAGGGACATTAATATAAGGTTATTATAAGTATAATGCTGCTATAATCTGCACAGATTTCTTTTGGGGGAAAAAAAACAGAAATAACGATACAGTTTGTAATCGTCTACTGCGCATGCGCGAATATAACCAAAGTTTTATTATGTAACTAAATGGTCACGTTTTGATTTTTTTTTTTTATCTGTAACATCTATGATTATGTATTTTCCTCAGTGTGACTGACAGCACTATGTGTCTGTTTTTGTTTTTTAATAACTGTACAGTTAGAGAACACTGATTTTTGTGTAACCGATAAATCAGACTGATCCTGATGCTGCTGTTTGAATGAAGCAGAACTGACCTCCAGGGCAGAAAACGCCCCAAACATTCACTCAGCTTTATCAGCGATAGCACCGCCTCGCCACTGGAATGTAGAGAGAGAGAGGGAGATCTGAGTAATCTTGCCATGCTCGGTGCTGCACATGCACTCTGGCTGGAGGCAGATAGTTAATTATGCTCTCTTAATTAGCTTAATTTACTGTGTCTCCTGTACAGGTGATCGTTTAACCCTGCGGACGCAGAGTGAGGCAGTGACTGTAAAAAAAAAAAAGAAGATGGACACGGCGGTAAAAAAGGTAACAACTAACTGACCTGGATGAAGGGGCGGGGAACGGGACAGGTTTAGGACAAATATATGTGGAATGTTATGATGTCATTTTATCATTATATTTATTTAATATGTATATGTTAATGATTCTCTTTCAGAGTAATAAAGAAAACTCCAAACCGGAGGTTGGTCCAAAAACGACAGTCAAAATATCAAAGCAGAAGCTGACGAGACCTGAGCCGCTGAGGGCCAAAAACGACCCGAGGGCAGAACCCGCAGGAGACGAGGTACAGGTCAAACCGTCAAAACCAGCCAAGAGCAGTGCTCCTGATCCCACACAGAGGAAAACGCTGAGTCAGACCTTCCGCACCGAACAAACCCTGAGACACAGGAAACTGGTGCTGGAAACCCAGAAGCCTCCTTCGTCTGTTCCTCCTAAACCCGCCTTGCCCGGCACCTACAAGGGCCGAGTGGTACGGTCCAAAATAGACTGCTTCAGGAAGCCGTCGAGCGGCCATGAGACGAAACCGAGCGAGAACAAGCCCAAAGCTGAGACAGCGGGTCGGGCCAAATCCACCACGACGCTGTACGCTTCCTCGAGAGCAGGAATCCGGTCTGGTGTAGAGAGCAGAACGAAGTCAGGGTCTGATGCTCGGGGAAACGCGCAGCAGACGCTTCCTCAGACACGGATACAGAACAAACCTCCAGCTCGGACAGCTATGGTCTCCACCAAACCGTCTACTGTCTCCACCAAACCGTCTACTGTCTCCACCAAACCGTCTACTGTCTCCACCAAACCGTCTACTGTCTCTAGGAAACCAGTTACGATGTCAGCAAGACCACCGACAGTGACCTCATTCATCAAGAAGAAGGAACCATCAACAATGTCAGCAAGACCACCAAGAGTAACTTCATTCATCAAGAAGAAGGAACCATCAACGGAGTCAGCCAGACCACCAAAAGTAACCTCATTCATCAAAAAAAAGGAACCATCAATGATGTCAGCAAGACCAGGAACAGTGACATCATTCATCAAGAAGAAGGAACCATCAAAACCTGCAGCTGTTAGTGAGCAAAAGCCACAGAAGTCTGTCACGAACGGCATCAGCCAGTACCGAGTCCGTGTGGAGTCAGCCGAGGAGAGGCGGTGAGTCGGGAACCTCACAGCTCTTCTGTAACGTGAACTAGTGTAGGGAATATTTCCACAATATTAACACAAAAAAAATGTAAATAAGAGGTATGAGGTGTGATCACTGGTATATTGCTGTGGTGTGAGAGAAATAGGGCAGTCATGGACATGCAGTCAGAGGAAAATAATCAGCTTTTTGTCTCTCTCTCTCTCTCTCTCTCTCTCTCTCAGGGCGAGGTTAGCAGAATGGCTGGCGTCGAAGGGGAAATCCCTGAAAAGGCCGGCGATGACGGAAAAGTCTCAGAGCAGTAAGCCTCAGCTCGCTGATGATGGAGAGGAAGCTCAGGCCGAGGCGAGAGAACGAGCGGAAACGGAGACGGTCAGAGACACTAAACAGATCGAAGTCCCGAAGGGGAAAGTCGCATTCTCCAACAGTCCGAGTCACATCCTCAACATCACGCTGGACCTGCTGGACAACTCGGACACGGAGCTGTCTGCAGAACCCGAGATCAGGATGGAATCGGTATTGCTACTCTGAACACACACACAGATAGAAAATCTTTAAAAAGTTGGTATAATATGTGGAATATTTACTGTGTGTGTGTGTGTGTGTGTGTGTGTGATTCGTCCTCAAATCTTCCTCCAAATATTACACGTTTCTTATTTCCTTTGATTCCATTTGTATTACATTTGACTTTCACTCGCATTTATGTAATTTTTTTTCCCTTAAGATTTTAGTTCTTGTGCAATAATAATTATGAATAATCTAGTTAATTTAATAATAAGTCTGTTATATAATAAATTATAACTTATCATTTATATATATTATAATGTAAATTCATTTATGAATTATTTTTAATATGTTGCTTATTTAATGTTATTTCTTTTTATAGGTAATGTTCAAATTTATTTAGATTTTATTATTTTAATTTGTGGGTGGTGTTTTTCTCTCTGTAGCTGGTGATGAACCTGTGTGAGCGATTAGAGGCGATGGAAACTCCAACTTCGTGCAAGAGCCGTAAGTTCATTTAATTCAAAACTCAGTTTTTATTATTATTATTAGTGTGTGTGTATATATATATATAATATTAGTTTTAAAAACTATAATCAGTGAACAGGACTGAGGATTGTTAGAATGATGCTCTTCTGCACCCACACTGCGCACATAATACAAAATCTGTTTTTATATTTATCTCGCGTAACTTGAATAATCAAACGGCTGTATAATCCCTGGCAGACGTGATGGCGGGAGGAAGCGCCGAGGTGAAGGTAGAAGAAGAAACGCGTGAGTATGAGATCCTGGAGGAGGAAGAAATAAAGGATGCTGCTGGAGTGGAGAAGAAAGAGGTGAAGCAGGAGGAAGAGGAGGATGGAGAGGAAAAGAAGCCGTCATATGATGATGAGGAGGAGGAGGAGATGGACTCCATGCCTGCAGATGTTATGGATGCGTGTGTTGTGAAGTACAGCGTAAAAACCACACCGTTTCTGCAGAGGTGACGTTTCATGTGTCATTGTGTCATCTTCTAACGACTCTAATTACTAGAATAATAATTTCTGTAGACAATATTCGTATTCGTTTAATTATTAATTAGATTTAAATATTTAACTTTTGATTTAATCTTAATAATCTAATCTGGTTATTCTGTTTTACTTTAATTATCTACAACTGTATTTTATTACATGTTTTTTTTTTTTTTTTATTACAATTTTACGTCATTTCTCTTTTACCTTTTTAAGAAGTATTTTGTTTTTATTTGCATGTTGTTCTGTCTGCGTTATTTAAATGTAATTATTTATTTCTTTACTGTTACTGATTTTCGGGCTGTTCTGTATGTCTGTACAAGCCGATTGATTTAATCGCTGTTCTGTTTTGCTCTGATCAGTGTGAAGAAGAGGATCGAGGGAGAACTGGCTCCGGGTACTCCAGGCTCTCGCTGTAAAAGTTCCATTAAAGAGCTGAAGTTCCTGACACCGGTGCGCCGCTCGTCTCGGATCCACAGGAACTCGTCTCGTCTGCCGGGCATGCTGAACGAACACGACCCCTGCGTGTCCTCTCTGGCCGAGCTCGAGGTGCTGGATGGCGACGACTCCAACGCCTACATCTACAGGAAGAACCCTGCGCTCCTGCAGCACCTCCCCGACCAGCATCCTGAGTCCCAGAGCTCTGAGCAATGCTGAGAAACCTGGACACTTTAACCTTTAACATGCAATTATGCAAACGTTACATGTTGCAGAAATTACAGTGGGTTGATTTGAATATGTAAATATGTGAGTTTCTATTGGTTCACTTAAACACACATACAGCAGAAAAGCGAATGTTTAAATATAAAAAGATGAACGTTAATGCTACACTAACAGATTTAACGATGTTTTTTTGTACAAACTGAACATGTAATTTAATGTTTGTTTTACTCGACCATGCTATAAAAAAAAAAACTAAAACCAGACAGAAAGTGTTGAAGGCTTGTAATATATAAACCTATGTTGAATGCATTAAGTTTTACTTTACACTAAAGAACCTTTGACCCCAAATGGAAGGTTAAAACGTTGAATACACAAGTTTCCTGTTTATAGATGTACTGATTAGAGGAATGATTTGGAAAAAGGGGTGCAGATATTTTACTCTGAAAGTTAACTTCTACTAAAATGCTTATGACATTATAATCTATTTAACAGTATTTGTGATTGACAGGTGTGTAACCTAGCAACACAAGCTGCTCTGTGGTCTAACTACCTGCCATGGGAAATGTGCTATGTTTTAATACTTTAATGTGCGTCTGTACTTTTATTCTGCGTCACTGCAGATGTGATTAATGCTGTCGATGTGCTCCAGCTGCCCTAAACACATTACAATTCCAAATACTTTCTTTTACTCAGACTCAATTAATCACTTTTAATTTTCATCAGTTAATCATCATATTGTATTGATTGGTTGCTCATAATTGCTGCTGTTTCTGCAGGCCTGTTTCTTTTTCTTGTATATATTTATCCAGTGTTACAGAAATAAACTCAGTTTCCTTTAAAATGAAATGTCTATCGTTATTTTTATTTATTTATTTTTTTTATAGTAACATAAACCACACTTGGAAGTAATTAAATTATAAATTATGCATGAAATGTAATATTTTATAAGTTGATAATTATACTTGTGATGTTTTGAAACTTTTTTTTCCCATTAAATTCTGTCATTTTTTAAATTCAATCACAAAAATGACAATTACAATATGAAAAGTATTAAAGTACAAGATTCAGGTATAAACAATAGTTATAATAGGTATAATACAAATAACTATCCACAGTTAAATAGAAGTTATACAAAATGAGCAAACCTAACAAAAATATACAAATAAATAACAATAGACAGAGTAGACCAAGAAATAAACAGACTAATAAATAAATGAATAAACTAACTAAAAAATCAGTGTTCCAGTGACTAAATCAGAAAGTCGAGACAATAGCAGACACGATTTATGATTTTCTATTAGATAAAAAAATATATATATACATTTATGAATGTAGAACTTTCCAATTAAAATACAGAAATTGACAGTGTTTTCAAATTTTTTTTTACTGTGACGGAAAAAAATAATAATGTAAAATTGTAAGATTCATGAATAAAAGTTGCCGCCAAAATGCTTACTGTACCCCTGTACCACCCACCAGTAAAGGAAGACGAGGAACACATTCTGTCTGATGGTTGCAGAAAGTACACAGATTCACAATGTCCACATATTTTGTAATAGTGGAATTAACAGGATAAATACAGGTTAATATTTTAAGGTGAACTTCTTTAACCTTGTTAGAAATAAGATATTTATATAAATGAGCCATGATCTTTTTTTATTTATTTTCAAATTTATGTTATCAATTATTGAAGCCCAATAAAAAATTACTTTTTGGAACATTCTTGTTTAAATTATAAATGCTTTGACTTATATGTTTACTGCTATATTTTCTATCAGTGATGAAAAGACCTCCAGTGGTGATGTTTTGAAACTATAGAAAAAGTACTTTTTGAATTACACGTTCGTTGAACAACCCGGAAGTCAGCTGGACCAATCACGTGCCGCCTTCTCATCCGGGTACCGGCACTCGTGCTGTAACGGCCCGTCAGTCAGATCATGTCGGCGTTTGTTTTCTAATCAAGACGGATTTTTACCTTCGTTTTTGTAAATAAGAAATATATATGTTTTTTTTACTCTTAATATAAATTGGGAATGGCTTCAAAAGTGCATTCCTAGTGCATGCTTAGCCGCATGCTAACGAGGTGTAGTTTTAAAAAAAAAAATGCCCCAGAATAAAGTAGTCTTTATCGGGACAATGTAGATATAATATGTGCATGGGTAAATTATTCATTCATAAAATTATGAAATTCTAATAATTTAACATTTTAAAAAATAATTCATTTTGTGAAGGAAAGAGAGCTCGGATTGTGATTGGTTAAAAAAAGCCCCGGGTCGCTGAGGAAGCGCCGCGCAAGGCATTGTGGGAAGGAGGCGAGTTCTTCGTGCTAACTCCTCCAGGCCACACAAAGCACTAGAGTGCCGAATAAATTCAGCAAATACAATTAAACTAATCACAAGAGCCGGATAAAAATAATTAAATAAAAGTTTTTTTGTTGTTTAAAAAGTGGATTTGTATGACTCGGACGCGCGATGCCGAATTTCTGCGCGGCGCTGCACTGTTCCCGGATGAGCTCACACTCCGTGCTGGCTTTCTTCAGGTTTCCGCGGGATCCCGAGAGGCGAGTAGCACCGACACACACACACACACACACACACTCACTCACTCACTCTCATACACACGCTTATACCCGGCACCGCACTGCTGGGGTCTCAGCCCTGGTCTCGCAGCGGACACACACACACACACACACACCGCGCCGTGTCACACGGGTGTCGGTTTGACTACAGGCTCAGTGTCGGGGTGAAGTTTAATGGGGTCACACACACACACACACACACACACACACTGTGTCACTCGGTCTGTATCTGTCTCTCCCTCTCTGTAACTGTCTCTCTGTCTGTATCTGTCTCTCCCTCTCTGTATCTGTCTCTCTGTAACTGTCTCTCTGTCTGTATCTGTCTCTCTGTCTGTATCTGTCTCTTTGTACGTCAGTCTCTCCTTATCTTTCCTTCTCTCTCTGTCTGTCTCTCTCTGTGTCTGTCTGCCCCTTCACCTGTCTTACAGTCCACACCATCTACAGGACTCTGTGTGTGTGTGTGTGTGTGTGAGAGAGAGAGAGAAACCACAACTAACCAGCTACAAGAGAGAGATTACTTGTTATACACACTTAATCACTTCTATAT
>JAQQZT010000009.1:825200-849382 GCA_030068275.1 Clarias platycephalus | reverse complement strand
GATAGGGTTAGATGGAGGCAGATGATTCGCTGTGGCGACCCCTGAAAGGGAACAGCCGAAAGACAAAGAAGAAGAATCTTTTCTAATTAATATCTATTGGTGCAGGTGTTTGTTTACATTGAGACAGTAGCGCATTAATAGATTATTTTAAAGTAGATTATTAAATATGACACATAACTGTTCATAACATCACTTTTACTCCACATTCTGATTTCACTTATGGTGCAGATTAAACTTAAGGCAGAGATCTAATGACTGCAGAAGATTCAGTAAAACCTTTCTTTTGTTTATATACTGTAGATATTAGCCGTAGGTGTTGCCCGGGCTTTTTATAGTTGAAACCTTGTGGTGGAAAGGTAAGAAAAACACTGTATTAATTTTGTATTTCCTTGTATGTTTCATACTTTTATTACTAATTTTCAAATAAAATTTTGGATTCTCGGCTCCTCCCAGAACATTCACAAAGTATTGAAAAATCTCTCATGTGCTATTTTGAAAATGAGTGTGTAATACAGGATGAAATCAGTATTTAAAGGATTTTGACCAGGGGGATGACAGATATGTGTCAAGTTTGGTCCTGATCCCTTGAAGCATGGAAGAGCCTATAAGGAACACACATACAGTACATACATACATAGCCACATTGATTTCATATATACTGTACTCATATATATATACATGAGTTCTGCATAAGCGCTTTATTTTCTGTGTTGCATGGATCTGTGCTGCTTGAGTTTTAAGGGTTAATCCTTCTGTGTTTTTATAAAGAAGAGCCTGTTCACTGAGAGAAACTGTGATTCTTATGACATTCTTATTCTGCTTCGGTCGCTGCATTTACCGTGTCTCAGTACACCGCTCTTGCGCTCCTGAACCCGTTTATTCTCCTAGCGCGAGAGGGAACTGTCCGCTACGAGTTAATCGATGGCAGTTTTTTTTAAAAAGGGTTGACAAATATACTTGGGCATGTGGGGAAACACTGTAGTGGTACCTCGGCATACAAACTTAACAACTAAAAGTTTGCAATTAATTTGCCTCAGCATGTGAAGCATTTTTGGCATACGATCGACCAAGCCGGTTGCATGTACTTTTGGTGAGCTTAGAATTTTTTTGCATTTTGTACAAGATTTAGTGGACACATCATAGCATGATTGTTTTTATATTCAAAAATATGTTGGAAATTGGTAATATTGGAATTGCATTTACATTAATTCTTGCGAGAATATGCGTTTCACAATACGAAATTTCACCTTAAGAACTCGCCTCCAGAACGGATTAAATTCGTATGCCGAGTTACTGCTGTACCTATAAAGAAAGGGGGGGGGGGGCGCGCACAACGTACTTTAAGCTTCTTGCAGTCCCTATTAATATTATTAATATTATTCCAGTATTATATTTTACAGAGGTGAGCCGAGTAAATAAACTTTACTGTACATAAAAAAAAAACTATCTCGCGTTTCTCAGCGTGCCTCTTAATTCTCTTTGACGACGAGCGCGCGCGTGTCCCTCGCGCGCACTGTTCACTTCCGCTCTGTCTCTTCGTTCACTTCCGGCTCGGATTAAGCAGCTCTGCTAAAAATCTCGCTGTGAAATCTCTCACTCACACACACGCGCGGGCGCGCACACACAAACACCACAACAAGGAAACGATGCTTCGGCTTTAAACGCTGAGCTCGAGCCCCGCGCGCGCACCTCGCCGTTCACGTTAGATGGTTTACAGAGCGCGAGCTTCCGGTTGTTGTCTCGGCCATGCGCAGCTCGCTGTTCTGACTGACCGGGAGCGCAGTGTGAGTCCAAAATGCCCGAGAGCTGCGCCGCAGCCGAGTGTAAGCAGAGCTCCGAGCAGCGCGACGTCTTGTTCTTCAGGTTTCCTCTGGAGCCCGAGCGGTGAGGACGGGATCTCTCTCTCTCTCTTAATCTTTCTCTCTGTGTGTGTATTTATCACGGTTTATTCGGTGTGTGTGTGTGTATTTCCCCTCACGGTGCCGCGGTGCCGCTGTGTGTTTGTTCTGCTCAGAATGAACCCAGGTTAGCATCCTCCGCTAGCGAGTTAGCCACTTAGCTCGCTAATTCCCCTCTTTTGATTCATTGAATGCGAGCTAGCTCGCTAATCCGTCTCCTTGCCCCAGCTCTGTGATAAATGTTCAGTGAAATGTTTTACCAAGCTTTATTGTAACACTTTATATTCCCTGAATTATCACTCTTGTGTGTAAGTACCAGTCGAAAGGTTTAGCTTTTTTTTTCCACCTTTTTTTTTTTTTTGCGCGAGAACGCTTCGTGTCCTTGAGCGCCATCTTCAGGCCCGCCTTAAAACAGCAGGCGATTTATTAAACTGGAAATGTCAACAGTGGTGTTTTAAAGCGTTTTATTTCTGCATGAATAGACAGTTTGTGGACAAAATACTATAAAATATGTGCGAAAATTGTTTTTTGGAGATTTAATTTGAGATTTTGCACTAATATTTTTGATGACTTATCCTGTCTTCTGTTTGACCCATGAAATGCTTCCTAAATGGTAGATGTAATAGTATGTTGTCTGTAATCATGATTTTTTTTTTCCCTGTATTTTTGCTTGTGTTTTCCTTCCCTTGTGGAGGTTTAAATGTGGACGTGCCACAGCCACCTAAAATAGTCAGTTCCTAGCACTATAGTCATATTTGTGCGTATAAAAACAGTTTTAGGTTAAGATTTAGAAAAGACATGTCAATGGAGTAAAATATGAAATAAATAGATATTTAACCTCACTTAACCTTAATTTATGATTCAGCTTGGTTTTTAAAGCAGCCCGTGCCAAGAGGAAAGTGACCCCCCCCCCCCCTTTCTTCTTGCAACTGTCTTTGATAACATTCCTGGGCAACTTAGCTGCAGTTCGACTCGGTTCGGTCGCTCGTTTGCCAAAAATGCTTCGTGTGCCGAGGCAAATTTCTTGCACATTTACAGTTCTTACGTTTAAAATTCTTAAAGCCGGGCGATCATATTCCGTTGGTTTGTGATTTGTAAATGTAATATTTTCGATGACTCATCCTGTATTAGTCTTGGGTTTGACCAATGAAATGTTTTCTAAATCATCATCTGTAATCATAGTTTGTCAACAAATTTTTGCTTGTGCGTTTTCCTTTTTCGAAATGGTGTCTTGTGGAGTATAAATGGTTTTCTATTATTTATGTGGAAGTGGGTGGAGTTTGTGGGTTCTGATTTGGGGCAGTTAAGTGCTGGAATGTCTCTCTTTCTAACTAATCCTGTCATTTTACTCCATCCGGGATTCTTGATCAGTAAGATGTCCCGGTGTGGTCCGCTTAATCTCCAACACTATTAGCTGTCGTGTAAATCAGTCAGGATCAGACCGAAGCACCTGAATAAACTTTTTTTAGTTGTTAATTCGTTTGTTTTTGGGTGAGGTCCAAGGGGAAATTCCAGTAACTTTCGCACATTGAAAGTTTAACTACTAATCTTTATTTCCTGTTGCTGTTGTTAGTTATGTCTGACTGAATTACAGCAAAGAGTAGAATTTGAGATAATAAATTAAACATCCCACGTTGATCAATTTAAAGCTTCCCACCCCCAAATTAAGTCATGCGTGTTCAATGAAAGTTTTTTTGTGTTGAGGTTTTTTTTCCCTGATCTTGAAGTTAACCATGTGTGTCGTCAGATGTAAGCAGTGGGTGGGGAACTGTCGCAGACCCGACCTGCAGAATAAGTCTCCCGAGTACTTACACAGGAACTTTAAACTGTGCTCAAGACACTTTGAGGCGTCTCTGATACAGAAGGAGGTAAGTGCACTCTTGTTATTGTGGTGTTTAGGTTTACCATTTTCACAGCTCTTGCACCTCTAAAAGTAAAGTGTGTGTATTTAAATTCTGCTTGTCTTTCAGAGTGATCTCAAGACGGTTTTAAAGGATGGCGCCATCCCGACCATATTTGACTTCACTACCAAGAAGGGCAATGCACAGAACAGGAAAAGAAAGATCCAAGCTGTACGTTTTGAATAGAAACTCCAAACATTTTCTCCATTTATTTGTTTTTTTTTTCCTTCAGGTTTTAATACCTGTTAAACCTGTTTTATCCGCGCTATCGTTTATTCTCCTTTAATTAATTTTAAAGGCATTGGCAGACGATTATGAAGATCAGCCGCCGTTGTGATAAATGTAAAATAAGCGTCTAGGCGTGCACTGTGTTTCTGTCCTGCAGTAGATGTTAGAACCGTTCTGGCAGCGCTCGAGCTTTCGCTGAAGTACACGAAAGTCAACTCCAATGAACTGTGGACAGATTAAACTTCTTTCTCTGTCCATTTGGATTATGTCCCAATAGACCCATCATATGCTGTGAAAGTCTGAAATGCATTTAATACTGAACATCTACTGGACATTATTGCCTAGCCTGCTGTAAACACTGACTTTAGATCAGAATGAAACGGTTCAAAGTTCGGATTCTAATTGGTTTTTACGATAAAATGTAACTAGTTTATTGAATACGTGTTCATCAGCTTTAACTGATTAGTCTAGCCAAGTGTAAACAATGACTCTAGATATTTATTGTTCACTGAAGCTGTGTTGTGCCGGATATAACGACACACTTGTTGCTTGAGTGGTTGGAAAAACCTCTACCTGTTGTATTTATATTATTGCACAAACTGTGCATCAGTCCGATTGTCCCATTAGACACCACTCCAGTATGAATGGTTCTATAAGGTCTGTTTCAGTTCCTGTTTGGGCCAGTTCTTGTTTCGAATGTGCATTAACACTATATTTTCCCAGACCATTTATTTTTTAATTATGAGTTGTAACATGTTTAATAAAGATGAAAAAATTAGGCGCATGATGATGATAATGGCAGCATAACATACAGTGAATTTTCTTTTATTTTTTCTTCTTTCTCTCATTATTTACAGCCTGCAGCTGATCCTGTGGAAACAAAAAAGGTGAAAGGTTAGTGATGGAGTTTTTTTTTTTGTTGTTTTTTTTAACTGATATCAGTTTGTTTGACACGTTTTACACATGGCAAATAAAAGATCTAACATTAATGTGTTTTCCCCTAAAGATGAGACCCAGCCGGTGACCCAGACAATGGAGCAGAATGTGGTGGACGACACTACAGAGAGCGCTGTGGAACAGGATCCTACACCAGCCAGACCGGAGAAGGAAGATCCTGCCATGTCTAAAGCCAAGGAAGTCCTGAAGATCCACTTTAAGGAGACGTTAGCATTCACCGGCTTCAGCATCGTCAACAACGCCACCGTCGGCGCTACGAATCCGATGGCGGGCGGAGCCGTCGGGCCACTCACGGTCGACCCGGTCTGTGCGGAAAAGATCGACCCAAAAGACGTGCTGAGGCTCGGAGAGGAAGCGATGCGCGAGGAGATCAGAAACAGTTTGCGCATGGCTCGGTTTTTTTCCATCCTCCTCCAGGACAAGATGAACATCGAAGGCAAGGATCAGATCCCCGTGTTTGTCCGCTCCGTCAGCAGCGACGGGTTTCCCCAGAAGCACCTGCTGGGGTTCCTGCCCTGCGACGTGGATTCGGACAGCCTGTACCTCATGCTCATGTCCGAGATCCGCAATAAGTGGGGTCTCCGGATGGAGCACTGTCGAGGGTTCACGTACTTGACCACGGGCACCTTATGTCAGAAGCTGAAGGAGTTCTCCTGCCGCATGCTCCGGGATTTCCCTCAGGTCGTCCTGGCTCCCAGTGACCCTTACGCTTTCAACATGTGGCTGATTCGCTCCTTGCCCGTCCTTTCCGTTCAGGATGTGGTCGACACCGTAGAGGAGGTGGCCACCGTCCTGAGACAGTCCGAGACACTTATGAAAAAGTTGATTGCTAAGATCACGGCAGCATACTGCCACATCAAGGGCGAGGTCGAACGCGTCAAGGAGTCTTGCCAGAACTATTGGGAATACAGCACGGATGCTTTCCAGACGATGCTGGACATCCTGGAGCCTCTGCTGAACAGCATCGGGGAGATGTGCACCAGCGCACTGTCGGAGGTGGACGCGACCGTCGTGGAACAGCTGCTCAAGCTCAAGGAGAAGCTCAAGAACTTCAACTTCATCATCACCCTGGTGATCCTGAAGAACACTCTGTGCTGCGTGAGCATCTTGAACCCGAGCCTGAGGGGGATCATCAGCATCAGCAGCACTTTGCAATACACTATCTCCAATGCCTTAAAGCTGCTCAACAAGCACCTGCAGGAAATCCCTATTTTCCACAGGAAGTGGTTCTCTGATGCCGTGGGCAGGGCCAAGAAGCTGGGCGTGACGGTCACTCTGCCGGTGGACACTGCTGCGAACGGCGGCGCCGACACCAACACGCCGGCATCGCCGGAGGACTACTACAGGGAAACACTAAGCAAAATGGTCCTGCAGTACCTCATCGACGAGGTGAAGAGAGTCCTCGGAATCGAGATGGTCCGAATTCTGAGATGGCTCTCTCTAGTGCCCTCGTACATGGCCGACCACAATTTCAGCATCCGCAAGGACAAGGTCGCCGACGCCAACCTGAACAACCTGGCTCGCCCGGACTCCTTCTACGATGAGCTCGGCTGCTGGGAGGTCAAGTGGAGGCACGCGAGCAAGCGCCGGATCCTGCCCACCGGCGTCTTCGCCACCTTGAAGATCCCCGATATTGGATTCTATCCCAACGTGCAGAGTCTGCTGCGAGTCCTGGGTTCGATCCCGTGCATCAACGCGGACGCAGACGTGTACGTGCAGTACGACATGGTGCTCGACAGGTATCGCTCCTACATGAAGGTGATTCCGGCGGAGAAAAGACTGTGCAACATGGCATTCGTTTACGTCAATCAGGACGTGCACTTCAACATCGACGACATGGTGCAGTCGTACGTAGAAAGCCATCCTGATGTTCTGCATCTGCTTTGTAAGGTAAATAGCCGATTAGTACAGGTTAGATGTTATTCCTGATAGTGAATAGTAATCTTAGTTCCTTATGTGATGGCCACATTCAAAAGTATTAGCACCCTTCAATAAAGTGACCTGCACATGCTGTGGGTGATATTTAGAGCCACATCGAGCATTTGATAGGTTGTTTGATGTGTGGCGGATTAACACGGTTTTTCCTTAAAAAAAAAAAAAAAGAATTTCCTGCCATAACAAAAGTGCTCTACTACATACAACAAACAAATACATAGGACCTTTAACACAACATTTCGTTTCAGTTGATACTTCTATCAGTTTCACATTTCAGACATCCAACACACTAACCCTCCCCTACATCTCCCCATGTGTGGAGAGAAACAGTGCCATGGCTGTATACCACACATTATCAGAGCATGTAGCCATTAAACCCAAAGTATTTTTAGCCATTTTTTTTTCTGTTTCTGTATTATTAAATATATATAGGTATTATAGTATGATGTATATTTAGGCAATATGATAAAGAGAATTTTATTTAATTTTAACCACCTGTACAAACATGACTGAGAAAAAAAAAAAAAAAAAAAGTCATATGTGCAGAAATAGCATAGTTTTAGAAGATCACATGTTTTTGGTTGTTTCTTTGACCTAATATTATGTGCGTGAGTTCTACATTTTTGCGATGTTATTCCCATATTCCAGTAGCAGTAAAATGTACATGTTTATAAAAGTGATGATACCTTTGCTTCTACGTGATGTATCAGAAAACCCAAATTCACAGTTTGATGTCTGAAGCCTCCTCCATCGACAAACATCGTTAGGACTTCCATACAAGTGTTGTCAAAACAATCCCGTACACCGTGCGAAACTGTGTTTTACTCCAGAGAATGTACACCCTTCTTATTCTATTTAAAGTTTAGGTTAAAGTTTCACCTTCTGTATCACACAGCGAGAGAGAGAGGGGGCAGTGGTGGCTCAGTCAGTTAAAGCTGTGGGTTACTGAGTTACTGATCGGAAGGTCGGGGGTTCGAACCCCATCATCGCCAAGTTGCCACTGTTGAGCCCTTGAGCAAGGCCCTTAACCCTATCTGCTCCAGGGGCGCTGCTCCGTAAGCTGGCTGACCCTGCGCTCTGACCCCAGTTTCCTAATTGGGATATGCGAAGAAGACATTTCGCTGTGCTGTAAAAAGTACATGTGACAAATAATTGAATATTCTTCTTCTTCTATTTAAGCATTTTCTGCATCTCAGTACATCGCTCTCATGGGAGCAGAATAAACAGGTACAGGAGCAGGAGGGTGAGAGGGTACCCTCCACTATTAGTTAATCGACTGCAGACAAATATACTTGGGCGTCTGTCAATATAATCCCATATATTGTATGTCTGGGGAAACACTGGATTGTGGGTGGCAATAACTTTGTTCCTTTTTTTTTTTTTTAAAGAAGGTTATTAGAGGAAATTAAAGCCATTTTTTCCTACAGTTAAATTACAATTTTCAATTATTGTCTTTGTGATGATTAGAGATGTCATGCGGGTGCCAGTACTTATGGTTTTTCTATAAGTGATGTATTCAGTAGCAACTGTCAGTTAATTTATCAGTACATCATTTGTAATGGGGTTTTTTGTGTGTGTTTTTCAGGATGATGTAATGGAAGTTCAGCCTTCAGGTAAAACACATCTCCTCATGCTCTAAAGCTCTGAATATCTTTAAAGAGATTAGTTCACATTAAAAACTGTATGATTGTACATGATTAGATTTGGTGTCATTAAAAAAAGAAATATATATATTTTTTTGCATGTTTTCCAGCAGCAGAAAATAACACAAATGATGCCTCAAAGGACGATGCTGAGGAACCGAGAGAAATAATTTTGGACATGGAGCTGGAGAGGCCAAAACCTGCAGAGTGTTCAGGGACCGATAAAGAGGCGCTGAAATCTGCGCTGAAGGCGGCGCTTACCGCAGCATGCGACAGCCAAAGCAGACAGTGTCCGGGAGGCTCGGAGGGCGAGGTCGAATACGTCACCAAATCCGAAATGAACGAAGTGCTGAAAGTGTGCGCGGACGTTGTGCAGGACGGGATTATTTCCGAAACTGGAAACTCTTTCTTCTCCCTGTTCATCGATCGAGCGGTGAAGTTCGGCGAAACTGACTTCCTCCCACTGTTTCTCAGGTTCGTGGACAGTTTTGACGTCATGCGTTTGGAACTGATGGGGTTCGTGGAAGCGAACCTCGATACCGAGGAGATGTGCGAACGCCTTTTTGACCTCACAAAAGAATGGCGTCTCGATTTCAAGTACTGCAGAGGCCAGGCTTACCTGGGTTCCGGGGAAATCTCGTACAAGCTCAAGGCATTTGCGTGCAAAGTTCAGGAGAAGTACCCTCTCGCGATATGCACTCACTGTTCCTGTTACTCTTTTAACACGTGGTGGTCGAGGTCGGTGCCTGTATCCTCCATCAGCAGAGCTCTAGATGTACTCGAGAAGGTAGTTTTGTTTTTCAGCAGCTCAACCGAACTTGAAAAACAGCTGGACCAAGTCATAGCCGTGGGTCTGCGTGAAAGCTTCGAGAAGATCCACGAGTTTCAAGGGAACTTCTGTTCCTCTTGGCAGGAAAAGCACGACTCCTATGATGTCTTCTGTCAGATACTAGAACCTCTAGTCGATTGTCTGGAGCGGTTCCATAACAGCACTCCGCCGATGTGGAGTCTCTCCGTGATCAACCAAGCGAAGAAACTTCTTCAGCTGATTCGAGACTTTGACTTCATCGTAGCGATAGTGGCCCTGAAGAACGTCTCGTCTTTCACCAGAGAGCTGAGCGCGGCTCTGCAGAAAGACCATTTCAGTGCAGCCTCGCAGCTCTGCCAGATCAGTGGCATCGTAGCGACGCTCAACCGCCTCAAAACCAACATAAAAGTATTTCACCAAAACTGGTTCGACGAAGCATGCGCCATCGCTCAAACTTTAGGTGTGCAGGTTAAAGTACCAGAGAGTGTTCCGTGTCCCAGGGACAGCCTGCTGAAACCCGGCGGCTACTATAAGGACGCGATCAGCGTTCCTTTAGTCGATCACATTATCAACTCGGTCAAGGACCATTTCTCTGATGACCACAAAGAGGCTCTGAACTTCCTGTCTCTAGTCCCGTGCTCGGTCACCATGAGCTACACTTTTGAAAGCCTAAAGTCAAAGCCTCCGTTGTACGTCGGCGACCTTCCCGATCCCGACAACTTCTTCACGGAACTTTCGTGCTGGAAGGTGAAGTGGAAAACCAAAGTGGTTTCTCCGACAATACCGGACACTATTTTCCAGACTCTCCGTCTGCCCCTGATGCAGTATTTCGCCAACATTAACACGTTGCTGAAGATCATGTCAGTGTTACCGAGCACCACGGTGGAGCATTGCGGCGAGGTAAACCGCCATAAAATGTTTCAGGACTACTTGAGGAACACGTATGCCAAGGACAGGACTCTGTGTTTGGCTATGCTTCAGGTTGGCACGAACTTTAACAGAGACCTGGACAGGATGGTCACTCAGTGTTTGAAGGTCACTCCCAAGACGCTGGAGGGCATCTGCCTGGTAAGGTTCCTTTTTAAGTTGTTTATCCAGTATTTAACATGCTTAAGATCACTTTATTGACTCCTATTTATTTACTCCTCCCAGGACAAAGAAGCAAAAAACCTGAGGAATTCTGAGATAAGAACAGAAGGTTTGTCAGCGTTTCTCCTTTTCTAAGTCTCTCGTTTCAGCTTGTATTTTATACTTGACCACTTCTTCTTTTGTCTTTATACCAGACAACCACAATGACGAGGAGATGGAAGTTCAACAGGACGTGTCGACTAAAAAGCTCCCAGACTTCAACGAGTTGAAGGCAGAGGGTAGGTTCTCTTTCCATAAAGATAATTTGTATAACCCTGACCTGACGTTTTCAATTAACGTTAGTATTTCTATGTTCGTTTTTTTTAAGGTAACTGCATGGCTGCTTCTAACAAAGCCGAGACTGAAAAGGTTCCTGAAGTTGCACCTGCTTTAGTAATGGAGGGGCAGGAGACCAAGCCTTTGGATGAGAACGGTCACCCTGACCAGCCTGAAGACGATCTTCAAAGGGTCTTCATGGTGGCGGCCAGACTGGCCAGAAAAAAACGCCTGTTCCTGGACCTTCCCAAGGAGGAGCAAGACCTTGTCATGCAAGAACTTGGTGTGTGTAACTGGGACCTGAGACATCGATCAGACACGGACATGGTGCAGAGCGTTGTAAAGTCTATGAGGGAAACGATCCTTGCAGAAGTTCAAGAATCTCCATTTTTTTCCATCATTATCGACAAAGCGGTTTCTGTAGATGACAAGAAGTACGTTCCTGTGTTTGTCCGTTATGTGGACAATTTCACCCCCAGAGTGGAGCTTTTAGGGTTCCTCACCCTAGACTCAAGCTGTGATGCAGATACCCAAGCTAAGACTCTCGCAAGCGTCCTGTCTGACGAGTGGGGACTCCAGATGGGATGCTGTCGTGGCCAGTCGTTTATGTGCATGGGTGCTGGGGGACAAGGTCTGAGAAAGCTATCTTTAGGATTCCTGGAGAGCTTTCCCCTGGCTGTGAACACGCCCAGCGAGTCCTGTGGCCTTGCGTATTGGCTGGCAGTCAGCCTTCATAACGACCCCATCGCGAAGGTGCTCGGCGTAGTCGAGGACCTGTTAGTTTTCTTTGATCAGTCACCCAGGCTGCACTTTGAACTTTCTCAGACCCGCGAAGGTCTTTTGAACACTCCTCGGGAAGCGCTGGCGGAGGTCCCAGAAACGTGCTTGTCCAAGTGGAAAAAGACAGAGGACTTCTTTGACATTTTGGTGGACATGCTGGAGGGAGCACTGAGCTGCCTGGACTCTGTAAGCAACAATGCTGACGGGTCGTGGAGCAACAGCATGTCGATACACGCGCTGATGCTTTCCACAGCCATTAGGGAGTCGGACTTTGTCATTTCCCTTGTCATTCTGAAGAGCGCCTGCGCTCCGCTGCGGAACTGCAGCACGGTCTTGCGCTGCGGAAATCCCGCAGATATTATCTGCGAGCTTGAAAAGATCCCAGTTATAATAGAGACCCTTGTAAAGATGCTGGAAAACATCACCGTAGTGCATAGTACCTGGTTCGAGGAGGCAACCCAGCTGGCTGTTAAAGTTGCAGGAGCGCTCTCGTATCCGGACGTGGTCAGCAGCTACGACTCTCCGGAGGTGGGCTACAGGGAGACCGTTAGCATACCGGTCTTGAGTGGTCTGATTGAGGAAATGAAGTTTAACTTCTCAGAGTGTCACCTGAAAGCTTTGAGAGTTCTTTCTCTTCTTCCCACGTGCAATCCGCTGTCCACTCTGCCAGAGGCCCCAGATAAACTCTACACTATCTACCAAAGCGATCTACCCGAACCGGACGCGGCAGAAGAAGAGATAAACGCCTGGGCCGCAGTTTGGCGAGAGAAGTATCAAGACAGCGCTTTGCCCACGTCGATCTCTGAGACGCTGCACCACCCTGAAGCTAAGGGTCACCCTAACGTGACGACTCTTATGAGGATTGTTGCTGTGCTGCCTAGCATTAGCATGGAGTGTGATCTGATGAAGACCACTCTTAACTCATTGAGGAGGCTGATTGGGAATGACTATGGAAGCGCCAGCAAGACAGACGCGGTCATGCTTCTGATGCATCGTCCCATGCTGCGGACTCTGGAGCAAGTCATCGACAGGTGTATGGAGCTTGATGCAAAGAGCCATGGAGTTCTGTCTCCGGTGTGTTTTTCTGCACAGTACATAATACGTCTTCAGAGATTTGTTTTTGGCTTTGTTTTTTCTCGCAGATGTTGTACTAAAGGTGTATCTGATGTTTGTTGTGTTTTAGGTGAAGGAGTGTTTCTGTGTGATGAAAATATGTAACGGTGAGTAGTCTTTCTTTTGGACGCAGTAAAGTGTTGTAAAGTGAAAGAATAATGCTATTGTCTTTGTCTCTTTAGAGGTGGATGAGCTGCTTTCAGAAGAACAGGTCGATACTACGAGCTCTGGGGTTTCAGAGATGATAAATGGCATCACACAAGACCAGCTCACAACTACAGCTCTGTGCGACACTGCAGGTGTGCAGCGTCCTCATTCTCTCGGAATCTTAATCTCTCCTAATAAAACAAAATTAGTTTTAGCTTTTGTTTCTTTGCCATTTTAAGCTATTGTACTTTTCCTCCCCCCAGAGATGAGCACTTCCACGCTAGATGGTACTTTACCAATTCCAAAGGATAGTGCCATGGAAATAAATGCTTCCAATGGACAAGCCACACTACAAGAGCCTTCTCCGATCATCACAGATGGTCAGTCAACAGCTGAACATCCAAACGATACAGAAATTAGTTCATCCACAGTGATGATGTCTGATGGCACACTCGGAGAACTGGACGTTCCCCAAGAGCAAAAAGCGATCACCGAGCTACAAAATGGAAACGCAGAGCTTCTATCTGAACCAGCAGCCCAAAGTGTCACCGCTGAGGCTGTGGACGTCACCATGGAGCTTGTCCAACCGGATACAAAAGGGGCAGCTGAGGATGTCCCATCCGAATCAAAAGAGCCAGAACAGAGCTTGGAGCCTGTCGCTGTAGAACCAAGCGCGGCAGCCACCATCGGGGAGGCCACCATGGGTCAGGATGCTGACACACAATCAGAAATGGAGGCTCAGGAAGAGCCTGTGACGTCAACACAAGATATTATTCCAGAGCCGGCTGTGGACGTCTCCACGGAGCATGAAGAACCCGTAACCGAGGTGGCAGGCCAGGAGGTCACAACTGAGCAAAGTGTCAGCATAGAGCTTGTAACTGAAGGAGAAGCTGAGGTTACCAGTACAGAACCTGATATGGACATCCCAAAAGATATCATTGTAGTGGCGGAAGATTCCACTCCCGGGCCTGATCATGGGGACAAAGACACTACTGTTGAACGAGAAGCAGAAGAACGAGGTCTCACGAGTGAGCATGAGATCAGAGAGCCTGTTGCAGACACCACGAGTGTTACCACAGAAGCTGCAACCCAGGGTGCTGCTGCTGAGGAGATGTCATCGGCAATCCCTGGTATCAGTACAAACCTAGTCCTAGAACCCCAGGAGATCACCAAGGAGCTTGTTTTAACTGGACAAGATGCCACTACAGAGCATGATGCCCAGGAAATCACTACGGAGTCTTGTGTGGAAGTCCAGAATGTAACAGCAGCACAGGAGACTGTAATGCCACCCCAAAACATGACAGAAATTGAGGACGTACCCAAAGATTTTTCTCTAGTAATGGAAGCGGATGCCACCACTGATATGCCCTCAGACCAAAACGAATCCTCAGATCATGAGACAACGTCCGGAGACTCCACAGTGGAACCCCAAAATGCTCAACCTGTCTCCCCTAGTAGTAAACCCATAATGCCCCTGGAAGTGGATGTTGAACCTGTAAAGTTACCTCCGGATACAAGCAGTGAGACCGACGTAGCTCAGGAAGTGACCTCTGTGACTGCATCAGAAGCCCAGAACCTTGTGCAGGATGTTAACACACAACCCATATCAGTAGGACACAGTGTCACCTCAGACGACCCGAGTGTCAAAGAACCAATAACAGTGACCCAAGATGCCACGGATTTTACAGAAGCAGTGCCGAGTGAGGAGCCTGTTAAAGCTGAGCAAGTGGCCAGCGTGCCAGGAGACGAAGATTCCCCCATGGACACCACTGAGGCAGAGCAGGGCGTGTCCTCACAACCAACAGCAACACTTCCTACGGAATCAACAGCCGAGCACGTGCCTATGGAGCTGGATAGCGCATCAGAAAAAGTGACCACAGAACCAGTCGAAGAGGTCATGGAGACCCAAGATGAGTCCAAACAAGTGGCTCAGGATGTCGCCATGACGCCTATTCCAGCAATACAGGATGTCTCCCTGGATCCCACTGAAGATCTCAAAGCAGAACCTCGAGATACAGGTCTGAAGGGTGAGATTCAAGAAGTTACCGATGAGGCTGCGGCACCTGCTCAGAACGGGACATCCGAGTCCGGAATCCTCGAGTCAGATGGAGCCGTACCTGCCGAAAAAGAGAGTGATGCAGACGAGGTCAAGCATACAACCGTTCAAGACGATGTCGATCAACCCTATGCAATAGCTCAAGAAGGCACAGATCCCTCCACAGAAGTAGCACAAGCAGCGGGTGAAGATGCCGCTGAACCCCACAAGGGGGTCTTATCGTTTTACAGCACCCCTGCCCAAGAGGCGTTTTTCAGTGAAATTCAAGATGCAAAGTTCTTTTCTATTATATGTGAGCAGCAAATCGAGATCGAAGGACATACGTATATTCCCGTCGGGATCTGTTACTTGGAGAAACGGAAGACGCCGTGTGAGGATGTTTTGGCGTATGTCCCGCTTGACCAAGACGTCGATGTCTTTGTTGAATCTATGACGGCGGCCCTGTCGGAGAAGTGGGGTCTGAACTTGGCCCTCTGTCGGGGGCAAAGCCTGCTGACGGTCGGCGCCGCGGGTGCGCAAGTGAGAGCAGCGGCGTCATTGTTGTCTCAGAGGTACCCGGACGCCGTGCGCACTTTCAGCTCCTCCGTGTCCCTGAACACATGGCTGGCGAAATCGTGCATCATCTCTGAGATAGCGGACAGCTTTACCTGGGTGGAGAGGATGCTCCAGTGGGTGACTGAGGACGAAGACAAGCGCGCGGTGTTGCACAAAATGGTTGCGACCCTGTTCCAGCAGGATCCTGCGAAGCACAGTGACTTGACCGACAGGCTGAGCAGGAGCCAATGGGAGAGGAGCCATGACACCCTGGATCTCACCGTAGACATTCTGGAAGCCATCATGCTCAGTTTGAACGACATAAAAGAAAACCATGATGTCCAGACGGAAAGAACACAGGCTGATGACTTCCTCATCATCCTGCAAAACTTTGAGTTCATCCTGACGCTTGTGATCATGAAGAACGTCCTGAGTCCGATTAAAAGTTTAAGCCAAAATCTCCAGGGACAGCCTCTGGATGTGTATCAAGCTGTGAGCAGTCTGACCGAAGTCCTTTCTTCACTGAGCGACATGAAAACCAACATCGACACCCACCTTCAAAGCTGGTACCAAGAAGCAGTGGGGTTCGCGTCCAAGTTACGGATCAGCGTAGATCACACCTCACAGGAGTGCTTGATTATTTACTGTAGAGACATCGTCAGCAAAGGAGCCATAGATCATTCCATCTGCGAGATCACCGAGCTCTTCTCGGAGCGCGCCCTGTCGGCCGTGCGCTGCATGCAGGTTGTGCCTTATGTCGTGTCCCAGACGGAAGGGTGCTGCGCGGACACGGACCTTTTCAAGGCGTACCAGGACGATCTCCCGGACTCGAGCTCCCTGGGGGCGGAGCTCCTAAAGTGGCGGGAGAAGTGGTTGAACGGCGACGCAACGCAAGATCCTCTTCCTGCTGGTCTCCTAGACACTCTGAACGCCACAGACTCGGCGGTTTTCCCCAACATCGAGACGCTTCTCAGGCTCCTCACGGTCTTGCCCTGTTTCAGAAAAGAGGACTTGATCAGACAGGGAAAGAAGAGTCTCATTGAGTTCAACCAACAGAGATCTTTACTCGAGCTGTATCCTCTGTAGAGCGCAAAGCCGTCAACCTGTCCACCCTCGAACTGCCCCGAAAACTAGCTTTCCATTAATTAGGGTGTCGTATACTGCTGAAGTGCTCGGTGTGTTTAACTCACTGTATCCCTGGTTACAGCTGATCCGATCTGAGCGTAGGTTTCAGTAGTGTTTTTTTCATTTTTTTTTTCTTTCCTTTTTTAAGAAAAAAAAAATTAGAGCTCTAATTAGAATTGTACACTTTAAGTATAATCTAATTGTTTTATTATTTTGTTTTGTCTTATTTTTATCTTGTGTGTGAGATGTGGACTAAGAGGACTGCCTACAGGGACCAATGTCTTGCCAAAAAAAATTTAAATGGAAAAAAAAAAAAAAAACAAGCAGGAAAGAAGAAGAAGAAAACCACGCCCTAGCTAGGGCTCTAATGCTTTTGTGCCTTTATGCAAAACCTTTCCCTGACTCTCGGAACATAAGGACTACGTTTGTCTGCAAGAACGCTTTCAAGCCAAGCTTTTTGGAAGCTTCCCAGCATCTTCAGGAACTTTTACGACTTTTTATTTTTAATCATGTAAAATCCTATAAAAAGAAAAAAAATGTCCGATCCAGTTCCACTCATTTAGTCAGATAACCTGTGGGTTTCAGACCACCTGAATCATGTCACGATCGATCATCCACACGGCACAACTGCTGAAAGGCTTTCGTTCCATTATGTGTCAAAAAAAAAAAAAGTTTCATTCGTTTGCAGTTTGACTTGGATGCATTGGTTTCTGTAAACACTTTCTCCCAAAAATCCTTCTCACGGAAAAAGAAGGATTCAAATATATATATTTGACTAAAAATAAATAAAAATGATTTAAATGAAATCTTTTTTCAATGTTTGATTCTGATTTTAAAACTTATGGAGCAAGGTCAGGGAAATGTCCACAAGAGGGCAGTGTTGGCTTTGTGTTGTGCAGGGAGTTCCTCTTCTTGGAATTTTCTTCAAATATGTGTGTAATATTTGGTCAAGTCATTGATCTGTGCTTTATTTTGCAGATAAAGTAAATGCATCATTAATATTTTCTTGTGTTCTGCTTTTTAGGCATTGTTTTTTTTTTTTTTTTTCCGCATTCACAAACTGACCTTTTTTCTTTTCTTTTTTTTATAAATAAATCCCAAGTCATAAAATAATTTGTTAAAAGGCCCACTCTGAAGTCCCGTAGTTTTGAAGATAAACACTGTAACTTTAAGATTAAGGACGTGTCTGAACTAAAACCTCTGAATGTGTCTCAATTGTGTCACCTAATTGCGTTTTTTTGTTTATTGCAAGAGAATCTTAAAGACTTTAGGTTCGTATGTGGTGGTGAAGCAGAATGTGATGTGAGATAAAGTAACTCTTATCATTTTAGTGTCGCTTTGTGCATAGTTAAGGTTGATTTATACTTTTGTTTCAAGTCTATGCAGAGCCCAAGTCAGAGGCTACACAAGCGGCCTAAAACGTCAAGTATTTCTGCTTGTGTGCTGGTGTGTGTATCGCACTGCAATTACACCACCAGGCCACTAGTTGGTGTGGTTCCCATGCTACTGTGAGTCTCTTCGTCACTTACAGGAGTGTTATTATTATTGTTATTAGTGTTTATACAAACAGTGGTGAATGAAAATGCGTGGATGGTGTTGGAGTGGTGCTAATGCACACTAAACAACAAGTAAGTTACTTTCATTAAAATTTCTGCAACAGAGACTATTTAGACTTCATCGGTTAGTCTTTTGTCGATCTGGTCCGTGTTGGTTCGGCTGAAGAAGCCGTACATCCACAGAGGAAGAAATGCAGTTCTGTAGTAGTTGTGGTGTGCGTCGCTGTGACGTGTAGTTACGTTCTTGAGGAGTTGAACGTCAGGCTACAGTGCAGGGTTACGTGGATACGCGAGACCTATGAGAAAAACTAAACTAAGCTGATTTATACATGTCATGTCTCCAAGTTTTAACGAAACCAAATCACAACGTTGACCTCTACATCTACTTCCTACAACATTGCATTGGTTTATTTTTAAGATGATGCGTTGCTCTGTTTTTTTCACGCTTCGCAGGTTTTTATGAACGCATTAGACACGCATTACGCTGCTTCTCCTTATCGTTACACCGCATTCACAGCAGCTTTCGTAGCACATGCTTCATATTGAAATATCCATAACATAAACGTAACAATTAAGCAACATTATGGAATGAGTCTCCAGTGTCAGTTTTGTAACACAGGTAGAGCTGCTCTCTTCAGGACATCTTTTTCTTTTGTCTTTTTCTTCATGGTTTCTCAGGAACGCAACAAGCTGTGATTACATTGTTTTTCTGATTAACTTGGAGAGAGAGTGTACAGTCTCGTGTAAATGCAAGAGTCTTTATAGCTGCTATAATGATAAAATTAACAACAGGAATGAACTTCTGCAAAATAATGTAATCGGTGGCGACGTCCTACGGAGTAAGAGGCTGAAGACGTGGTGTTACAGGAAATCAGGACTCGCCACACTACACTACAGATTATTTTCCTGTAACAGTATTTCCTGCGGTGTGTTATTACTTATGTATTCATTCTAAGGATCAATGAATTAACGGAATGGACAATAAACTGAAAGTGACCTCCGTAAGGACGGACACTGCGCTGAGTCAGATCCTTTACTCTGGGAAGTTTGTAAGTCTGAAAGTCGTCATATTAACTGAGATTTATTAGAAAGTGCTGAGCCGGGTGTGTTGCGGTGTTTGACGAGATTTCGGGTACACGCAGGTTGTCCCGAAGGTCTCATTTTCAATACGATCTCGGTTTCTTTGTAAACACACACACGGTTATCCTAATGCACCTGCTGTTGTGTGTACCTGCACTTCAAATCTGTTCCTATAAACCGCTGGTTCTCAACCCCGGTCCTGCAGAACCTCCCGTCTCCTCGGCTCACCTGATTTAACGAATCGGCTAATTAACTGCTTTTAATGAATAGATCCGAGCGTGAGGGAGCAGGACGAGCACCGAGGACGTGTGCAGGACCGGGGTTCTCCAGGACTGGCCTTGAGAAGCACTGCTTTACGTGATATTTGGGCTGGAACATTAATAGGTACACCATGCCCCTCTCCAGCCCCCCCAAGCCCAGGGCTTTGATCTGGGGATTTCGGAGGCCACTGTATGGGGCCACGACAAACCGGAAACTCTTGATCCAACCCTTCCCTGACTTCGGGGACTTTTGGGACATTTTGTAGTTATACATTAACCATCATGGTGTGTTATGGCTCTGAAACCGTGCAGGCGATATTTTCAGATCCTGCTTTGTCCTGCGAGCAGACGAGGTTTCTAAGTGAAACAGTTTGCTGTGGAAAAGTCATATATAGACCGCAGATATTTGTTCAGTTGTTCATATCATGGTGGTGGTTTTTTTTTTTTTCACTTTTACATCCTGAATGCTTTATTTGTTCATGTATTAAAAAAAAACAAAAAACTGGCATAAATCCTAGTTGAGTGCAGCACTTCCTACCGCAGCCCTCTCTATTCATGCTCTGGGTTAAACAAAGTTAATCATTAATCCTTTAACTCTGGAGGCTTGTTCAGGTTTTTTTTTTTTTTTTGTTCCCTTAGCTTTTCATACAGTGGGCACGGCCGGCTCGGAGCGTCCGGATGATTTGCAGCACGTCCCTGAAAGAAAAAGAGAACAGATCCATCACGGAATATTGTTTTCAGGGTTAGATCTTTAAGATGCCACTGAAAAGCAATCACTCTCCCATTTTGCTTTACTCTCGGACCCGGGATTGGCTTCAGGGGCGATGACCTCTGACCTATTTTCAAGATTGTTGCTTGAGAGAAAGGCGGCGGGGTTAGAGAGCAAAGCCGTAGAGGGGCAGTAACGAGGCCTCGCTGCGGTAATTGCGGCCGCAAATCAATCAAAGACGAGTGTATTAACTTAATTGTGAAGGAAGGCTTTTGTGCCGCCGCGACAATGCCGAGAGACAGCCGTGTGCGCGTGCGTTTCCCGAGCTCGACCGTTTACAGTTTTCTAAGAGCTTCAGCTGAATAACTAAACAACTCCACACACACACACCAGCTCATTTGCTGTAAACGTTGCTATGATGATTGGAGCTCTATTGTTACACACATCTCCATGATGAACGTCTGTTCCCGGGGGACATATTAAACGTAACAAAAATAAAAATGTAAAATAACCCTCCTTAAAACCGATCCCTCATTCGCTGTTTTCCCCAAAGAGCCGATTTCTACTCAGATCCTCGTCCCTCTCTCGTCTGCAAATATGTTTTCCATCCTGCTTCAGTACTAGCCTTTTTTTTCCCCCTTTCTTCTCCCGGTGCAATCATTTATTTTTATTTGCGTGATCTCAGACCCGTGTTTCGTCTTCATTATTTCTTACAATCACAACACTCGGACGAGGCCCGGTTCGTCGCAACGTGTTCGACACGTGTTCACGTTTAAACACCGTGACTAATGAATTTAGGAATAGGATCCTTCTCTCTTCGGGAGGCTCTGATCTGCGTGGAAGCTGCGTCCCATATTAAAGTCTAGAGCTTTAAAGGAAGACCGTGTTGAGTGATTTGTGTGTCATTGGACGGATTTTACTTTATAATGAATTCCAGTTCTTTTTGGGTTTGGGGAGTCGGGATGTGTCTAACTGAGCTGAGTGATGTGTGAGTTCCTCGTCAGCAGAGAGCGAGAGAGATCTGTAGGTTCAGTGTTACAGGTTTAACAGGTGACGATGTTTAAAGCTGCAGTGGCTCCTGTCGATGGTCCGAGCCGCCATGTTGATCTCGCGTCACTCGTCACACGCTCTCAGGTTTGCTTTAAAGAATCCCAAGGACATTTTTCTTTACAGGTTTGTACACACGGCTACAGGTTTTTCGTCAAACACATCATTAGCCTTTGTACCGTCTCTAAAAAGTGCGATGCGGCGCCGCTTTAGTGTTTTAGTCCGTCCGGCTCTGTCACCACTCCAACGTATCAGCTTCTGATCTCACACCGCCATCGGCACGCCTGCTGCCTCTCAGATCTCTAATTAGCTGAGAGTTTGCTGTGCATCCTGGAATTCTGAGTTCTGCCTTCGCATCAAGGTCGCCACTACACGACACTTAAGCCGGAAATCTGAAAATGCACGTAGAATGAGATTTAGCCCCGCCTACAAAACTCCGAGAGCTGAAAGTAAAGACTAAACCCAGTGCCTTCAATTCATTAGTAAAAAAAAGCAAAACATTTACATTACAGTGTGTGTAAATGTTACAGTGATTGAAACAGGCAACTGATATTTTATATAATATGGCGTACGAGTCGAGGCCGCACTCACGACGTTCACGTTCCTCAACTAAGATCACGCAAAGGATTTAGAGGTTCTCACGCTCTTGTTTCTTAAACCGTAATAACAATTTATACAATTTAATTAAAAAAAATTCTAACTAAAAATCCTCAGTAAAGTTTCCCTTTACACGCCGAAGCTCTCGTCTCGTGCTCTTGACACTGGGATTGACTACTTCCTGTTCCTCACTCTGTGGTTCCGCTTTCAGCTGTTCCTCAGGACCGTCCCTGCTCTGTGATCTCTCCTGGGAACGCTGTCCGTCAGCTGGAACACGGCTTCTCCTGGTGAACCTCCACCACCCCCACCACTAACACCACACACACACACAAGGGCCTGATTGTTGGCGTTGCCGTCGGTGTGAAAGCGAAATCCCTTTGTGTTTGTCTCGTGAGCTTCATCCCATCAGCAAACGGCTCCATCTCCCCCGAGAGCCGCGGCCCCGTTTACACACGGGATTATTCCTGCGCTCTGAGCGTCTCTTTCCTGCAGCCCAGGAATTTTAATGCAAAATTTATCAGCTGCATCTCGCCGCGGCTTAAAACCTCTTCTGCTTTATCAGGAGTTATGAAAACTGAGAGGATGAGCGGAGACGCGGGTTTTGCTCTCGGCTACGAGAAAGAGCTCGTGTGTGTGTGTGTGTGTGGACGTCATTAGACGTTAGCTAGAGGACAGGAACTCGGAATCTAACCTTTGAATCTAATCTTTTGTGTCAGCAAGAGCTAAAGGTTTAATTCCTCACAGCTTTTGTTTAGTAAGAACAAAATAATGAGCAGTAACTTAACAAGGTAAGTGTGTATTACAAACAACAACAACACACTCGTAGGGAAAGTGGTTCTTTTAAGTGTAATTAAAGCTTTCTTTACCTCCTTAGCTGTTTAGCAAAACCTGTCTCATACCCAGGAGCTGTCAGACGTTTAGCGTTTCGCTAATCTCTCTCTCTTCTAATCAAAACAAATCTAAAAAGGTTTGATCTCTTAATGATCCACTGAACACATTAGTTCTGAAAGGTATCAGTGTTAAACTGCTGACGGGTTCTCGCTGTGAAGAGAGAACTCTTAAAAGAACTTTCTGTTGTAGAAATGAAGAGAACGGTTTCATGGAGCGGTCCTGGGTTCTCCCCGAGGGACAAGAACCTTTAAGGCACATTGTTTTCTTTTTAATTAGAGGGACCACAGAGGTGAGGGTCATGCTAACGAGAGGGCGAGCGCTAGGCTAACAGGTCATTTAAGCACAAATCAACCTCCAGAGAACCTTTTTTTTTTTGTTTTTTTAAGAAAGGCATAAACGAGTGTTCTTCCCCGAGCGCCGAGGTGAAAGCCCCGCCTTCCTGTTCACTGACTTACAGAACCAAAGTTCATGAAATCACAGGTCAAAGGTCAGCTCCCTCGGAGCGTCTTGAGCGGAACCCTGGAGCGGCGTGACCTCGTGTTCACACACAGGCCGAGCGGCCCGGCGCTCGGAACCAGAACCGCACTCCCAGCCTTACGTCTTCACCTCTAAACCGGGTCGAGCCTCATCACCACCATCCCTCCTGTAACACACACACACACACACACACACACCGGGTCACCTCACACCAAACATTCTCACACAACTTCTCTCTCTCTCTCTCTCAATCTTACTCACTCTCTTTCTTTTGGCTTCAGCACGACTCGTTTTCTCTCTCCTACTCTTTCTTTCATTTTCTTTTTCTTTATCCTTTCTTCTCTCTCTCACTCAAAGCACTCTTTTCTTTTTCTTCCTCCCCTTCTCCTTCTCTATAAACGACCTGGGTCTCTATACACAGTGCCTTCAGAAAGTCTGCTGAACGTCGCTCGAGTACTTTAATGAAAAAATGTTAACCATTTAAAGAAATAGTTTCTTTAAAAAAAAATGTCTTACTTTCTCATTCTGTTTTAAGAGAGAATCTCTTTTAGATTAACCTTTCTTCTCTTCTCTTCTGTTTTCTTTCTTTTCCTTCTTTTCATTTTTTGAAACATGTTTCTTTTGAGTTTAGCATTATGTGCTTCACTACACTTTTATTTTCCCTGTTTCTGTTTTTCTTTCCCTTTCTTCCCACCATTTTCTCTCTTTCTTTCTCTTTGTGTTGCAGATTTAAACAGAAGTGTGTGTGTGTGTGTGACCTGTGGGGGAATTAGGGCAGAAATCCTGAGAGAACTGCACACTCCTCCGCTCCTCCACTTCAGGAGCATTAGCGCTGTGTGCCGCTGATTAATTGTGTGGCTTTAAGGATGCGGGTCGGGCCTGAGCTCGGCTCTGAGAGGGGTTTACCTGCCGAGTCCGAGTGATTGGGAGCGATTGAGTTACAGCACTGTCGGATTTAGTGATGGGGGGGGGGGGGGGGGGGGGGGGGGGGGGGGGGGGGGGGGGGGGGGGGGGGGGGGGGGGGGGGGGGGGGGGG
>JAQQZT010000009.1:802525-810025 GCA_030068275.1 Clarias platycephalus | reverse complement strand
GCCAATCAGTGGCTTCATTTGTGCAAATTTAATTAATAAATTTTTTAACTTAAAAGTTAAATCTTTAAACTGCATAATGTTTGTTAGATTCTGAAAATAGAATTAAAATATGATGATGATAAAATATAAAGAACTTAACAATTAACCAGAGTAATACGTAATATGTTTTAATTACTTTTAATTAACTTTTATCCGCTGCAAATTAATTATATGTGGTTTAATATAAAAAAAAAAAATTGTTTTTATTCATAAATGTAAATAGTTTTCGCATAATTTCACTGAACATTGTATTGAATTATTGCGCTTTTATTAATTAGAATTAGCTACTTGTAATGTTATAAATATACAGTATGGTTTAAACATGGTGTATATGCATTAACTTGCAGTTTACTGTTGTGTTTTTCCCTTGTGTGTGTGTGTGTGTGTGTGTGTGTGTGTGTGTGTCAGGGCTTTGTCGGAGACGCAGGAGCACATTAACAGGACGCAGCAGTGTAAGACGCTCCCCGGTCTGGTGAACTCGCAGTCTCAGCTCTGCCGCACTCACCTGGAGCTCATGCAGGTCATCGTCCAGGCCGCGCGCGAGGTCAAGAAGACCTGCCAGAAGACCTTCGCCGACATGCGCTGGAACTGCACGTCCATCGACGCTCCCAAATACCTCCCGGACCTGGAGAGAGGTCAGAGTCTCGGAGTTCATCAGAAATCCTCACACACACACACACACACACACACACACACACACACACGGGTTTACTTACAGTGACGACTGACGGAAACGATCCGCTGAAACACGACTTCCTGAGCGGAAACAGTTGTTAAATTAAGCTTAAATTAAGTGTGTGTGTGTGTGTGTGCAGATCATTAAAAGGACACAAGTGACCGTGTGTTCATAAATAAGGAGTGTTATGGTATGTTTATTCATTTCTGTGTATATTTTTGTCCTCATTCTGTCTATGCCAGTGGACTGTGCCTTTAATTCCTGTAATTATTAGGCGATGAATAAAATACAGTGTGTGTGTGTGTGTGTGTGTGTGTGTGTGTGTGTGTGTGTGGAGGATTTTCCCATTTCCCTCTAACAGCACAACCCCCAGTGTTTTATTCCTCTAACACCACAGCAACTTACCACCAGTTATAATTTATCTATATATTAAACAACAGCACATTATTATACTTTATATGATTTATAGTTAAATTCAGCACAGTGACTTCCTGTTGTCACTCCACAAACACTCGTCCGCTCGTATGCCTCTCTTTCACTTTCTCTCTCATCACGAAAAAAAACCTTCTGTCTGTCCTGAAGATCTGGGAAACGCTTTACCTCTGACACTGGAGACTCCTTCAGTCCATGTTACATTAATGATAGTAATGATAATAATAGCTGTTGCTATAGAAACCACAACGCATCAGAACGAGGACGTTAATATAAACCTGTTAAAGAGAATTAACATTGAATTCCGGTTGTTTTAAAGCTTCAGCCGCACGCGACTTTTGCGGGACGTCCTAACGGTCTTAATTACTGAGTGTTTATGAGGACGGCGAGTGAGACAGCGCTGGTTTATTGCTGGTTTAATGGCTGCCCACTGGGCATTTAACACCCACTCTCGCTCGGGGTGAGGATTCCTCTCGTCCTCCACCACACCATTAAACACTCCTCGTCTTTCTCTAAAGGTTCTGAGCTCCGTTTGATGAAGCTGTTTTCTCTTGGTTTTGCTGTGACGCTGAACAATAGCGTCCTTTCTGCTCGAACTTGGCTCAGATCCTTTCGTGCCCGCTTTCAAGACTTTTTTTTCTGCCTAGTTTGTTTGTTCGAGGTCTTTATCAGGTTGTTTATATCTCTGTCATGTTCTGCCCTACGGTACTGATGGAACTGCAGCACAGACACCCTGACGTCAGCTGACTCCTGTCCTCCTGGATCATATTATTGTGATATATATTGTGATATATGAACCATGTGATTTTCATCACTAGTGTAGATCAGTTTCTTTATTATATTAGCATGCTAGTTTCACAATTTTAACCAGTGGAAGTCATCGACCATTTGTGTTACTCTTAGTTTTCTTATTAGTGCTGTACTAGTACTTAGTGAACTACTAGGTTTTTCCTGCATTGTACAACCTCGGTATGATCAGTGTTGTCGTTTATCACGGTGGAGCTGCTGCAGTATCTATCTATCTTTCTGTCTATCTGCTTTAATTTGATAATTAAATAGCCCCTGTCGTAGCGGAGTGTGTGTGTGTGTGTGTCTGCTTTCTGTGCTGCGGGACTCAATCCCAGTGTTAGTCACACTGGATTTAGACGAAGCTGCAAGATGACACGGACGTTTCTCTGATTCGTCATGTCGCCAGCTTGTGTTAGACAGAAGCTTTTCATCGAGCTCCAGGAGTGAAACTGCTGATGTTTTTTTCTCTCTAACTATACAAATCCCACTTGAAACGTCTCTTTACTAGTTTACACGGCACCCAGTGAAGGGGGAGTAACGTAATTTTCTAAGAAGGTGGGATCAGTGTTAGGTGGCATGCTGGTCCATATTCCACTTCATTCATCATATTCACTCAGTCGTGTCGAGTTTAAACTCTGGAAGTTCACGTCTGTACGCTGCCTTGTGTGTCTGTCAGGAACGAGGGAGTCTGCGTTCGTGCACGCCCTCTCCGCCGCCGCGATCAGCCACACCATCGCTCGAGCGTGCAGCAACGGAGACCTGAGGCTGTGTACGTGCGGGCCCATACCGGGCGACGCCCTCGAGCCCGGGCACAGGTGGGGCGGCTGCGCCGACAACCTCCACTACGGCCTCAGCATGGGATCCAAGTTCTCGGACGCTGCCATGAAGATGAAGAAGAAAACCGGGTTACACCCAAACAAACTGATGCACCTGCACAACAGTGAAGTGGGACGACAGGTAACAACACCTGGCCACCACGTGACCACTTACACCAAACCTCACCTGTCATACCCAACAGCATACACTCGTACTTCACCTCCTCCCTTTCCATCCTTTCCCTCAGTAACCCTCCTCCTTGTCTCCCCTCAGGCCCTGAAGGACGCACTGGTGATGAAGTGTAAGTGTCACGGCGTCTCAGGCTCCTGCTCCATCCGCACCTGCTGGCGAGGGCTACAGGACCTGAAGGAAATCGCTCAGGATCTGAAGACGAAGTACCTATCGGCCATCAGAGTGAAGCACCATCCCACAGGGACACGCAAACAGCTCGTCCCCAAGGACATCGACGTGAGACCGGTGCGCGAGAACGAGCTGGTGTACCTGCAGAGCTCGCCCGACTTCTGCACCAAGAACGAGAAGATGGGATCCATCGGCACTCAGGACAGGTGAGACGCCTCGAGGAAGCGGCTGTGTCGAGGAGAGAAAGGACGGGCGGTGGGGGAGTCGGACCTAAAGAGACTTGTTTAATCTCGAGATAAAGAGAAAACAGACTTTTTGGGTGTGTGTGTGTGTGTGTGTGTGTGTGTGTGTGTAAACATACGGTTTTAATTTGAGTATGAAAAATAATCCTTTGTCCTGGAACTTTTTCTGCATTTTTCTACACTCGGCGGGTTTCCTTTTAGCCGCGGTGGAAACGATTCCTGTAACCTGGATGTCCAGCTGTCAGACTTCACGTGTTAGCATTAGCGCTCGGTCTGCACGTGCCTCCGACATGGCTGCAGTGACTGTGGCCTCTCAGTGTGTGTGTGTGTGTGTGTGTGCGAGTGAGTGTGTGTGTGTGAGTAATGCGGCTATTCGGGGAGCCAAAAGCTTTGTGCTGATATCAGTCCTCAGAGGAAACGGCTGGCTGAGATTAAGGCGACTAACACACATGGCGCGCGCTGCCAGATCCTCCCCGGAGCCGGTCCAGAGGCGTGCGAATCAGATGCAGACGAGTCACGTTCATTACTGCCTTCATACGGCCGCATCCTGAAACCTTCCTGTTCCTCCCTTCGCCGCTCGGCCCTGCCGAGACACTTCCCTGAACACGGAGTCGCTTTTAGAAACTAAAACCGAGCCATAAAGGTTTAAAGGTTCAGAGTGGATTATTTATTTATATTATTTTTAAGTATGGTTCCTCTCTGCTTTTCAGCTTGGCACAGTAAAGTTAAACGAGATGAAGATCATGAGGATTTTGTAGCGGCTCGGTGGAGGTCAGAAGGTCTCACTGCACAGCCGAGCCACAAAAACCTGGCACGTTGCTGCTGACGCTTCAGTGAATATTTATATTTAAAGAATATTTTCTTCAGGCCCTGAGTGTCTCTGAATCCAGCCGACTGCAGGAAGGGGACGGAGCCTGCAACGGGTGTTTGTTTAGGTTTTTTTTTTTTTTAGAGATTTGAGCCGTTAATCTGATCCAAAGCACAGAGCTGTAGAACTGCAGCAGTGCCATGAGGTCTGGACCAACAGAAAGAAAGTTTCCTCCTGTTCTCCATTTCCCTTCCTGTTCCACATGTTCCTGAGTTTCTCTGGGTTCATCCATGTTCTACATGTTCCCGGTTTTCCTGCTTGTTCATTCATTTGCTCCATGTCTCTCAACGTGCCACATGTTCTTCCATGTTCTCCGTGTCCCTCCACATTGTCCATGTTCCTCCACATTCCTGGTGTCCTGACACATGCTCGGTGTCCCTATGTGTTCTCCGTGTTCTTCATGTCCATCCATGTTCTCAATGGCATACATATACACATCTACACACCATCTACACATGATTGCACAACACACACAACTACACAAACAAACAAAACCAAACAAACAGACTATACGATGCCAACCAACTTCAGAAATACACAATACATGTCATCTACTCAACACACTCAGCTACACGTAACTACATCATACACACACGATGGAACGACACCGTGTACATGATATTATTCTCACAGAGCAAAAAAACTACACACACACACATTTCTGCACACTGTGGACACACTGTGTCTCCTGACTGATAAGTTCTGTGTCCTCGTGTATATTTAGTCGTGTGCTCTCAGTCACATGGTGGTTCTGCCTTTCGTAACCGTTAGCGTTGTGGACAGTGCGGCGTGTGACGGCGCGGCTGTGAGGGTGGTCTCATGAGAACCGAGACATTTGAAACCCATTAAGCCCCTGATTACACCCTGAAACACACTCTGCCCTCTCGCCTCCATCCTCCGTCCTCTAATTTCCTCTGTGTGTTGTGTTTCCACGTCCCGTTGCTCAAAAACAGGTCGCGGAGCTTCTTATCTCGGGCGACTTCGGATAAACTTAGCGCCGGTGTTGCTTCAGCTCCGGAGATTGAGTGACGAGCTGAAGTGCGCACTTATCTCATCTCTTCCTGACTAGCGAGCGCGCTCAGTCATTCGTGTCCCATCTTTAGCACAAGGAGAGTGTTTAAAGCTGAGCCTGAAAAACATCCCGAGGCTTAGCGCTGATCAGTATCTCTGGAGAGGAAAAAAAAACCTACAGGCCCACAGGAACAGAGGAGATCTTAGCAAGAATTGCAGTCGTTAATTACAGCTAGCGTGGGAGTTGCGCATAGAGTGCCTAGCTAATATGCTAATTAGCAGCTTGTGTATGAGATTAGCGATCTGCACAAACAAACACACGCTGATAAAATCCTGAATGCTAAACACCTTTACTCCGCGTTGCTCATAGACGATTTCTCAGCGCTAAAGCTAACGCGTGAACACTGTACGACTTGAACAAGTACCTTTTAGTGTGTGCGCTTAATACGTTCTGGCTTCTGTTCCAGTCAGGACAGTAACTAGCCATGTGACAGCGCTTTTAGCTTCGGTAATAGCTGTCCCAGTTTTAAATAACAACATTCCTCACCTCCCTCGCTCTCCGTCTCTCTTTCAGCACCCAGGCCATTAACGGCACACAATTATAAAACAATGCACTCGCGGCGAGGGGCTCGAGAGGGTGATTTATGACACCGCTATTCTCTGCTCACTGTAGCTGCCTCGGGCTTTAGCGTAAATGAAAAGGCCGAGTGCGGAACGCGGTCCCGCTGGACTCGTTCCCTTGGACAGCGAATCGAATGTCTCGCAAAGTTTGTGGAGGTTCAGTGTCGAGGATTTCATTTTACAGCAACCGGTAAAGGAGGACGAGGAGGACGAGGAGCGGCTCATTCAGTCTCTGGACGTGGATTTTACTCAGAGATGTCCTGCACGTCTGGATTTTAGACACAACGCTAGTTAACAACTAGTTTTATTTTATTTATTTCTTAAATCGCTAAGTGACTTAAATTAGCAATCTGTAAATTAGCATGCTAGGTAGTTAGCGGTTAGAGTGAAAACATGCTCCATTTTGTCTTGGCTTTTTTGTAATCATTATAATAAAAATGAACCTTCTAATATCTCCAGGTTACAGTAGGTTAGCTAGCAGAGTGCTAAATGCGGTCAGCTATGGTGAGCTTCAGAGCAAACATTGATACCAGATAGCTTAGCTGTTCTTCATTACCGTAGTTTATCATGTAAACATGCTAAAACCTGTAATTGTATTATATTATTATTTTCATATGCTTTTTGGAGTTGTGGCATGGATTTTATTTATTTATTTATTTACTTTTTTGGGGAAGAGGAGGAAGCATTTCCACTTCATGACTTTTATGCAGATTTTTACTGAACAACAAAAATTATTTCAACCTTTTGAATCTGTTGTCAAGGAAAAACTAACACGTCACTCCCGGATTCATTTACGTCGTCTCTTATGCGGGAATCACGCGTTAGGAACTTTCTGACACGCGACATTTCTCTGACCAGATTTAGAAGTGAGGAATCTACATGAACATTTCATTCATCCAAGGATAAAAAAATAGACATTTTATATAGATATATTTAATCTTTAAATGAATTCTAGCTCATAAACTTCACCGCCCGCTTCAGGTCTATTAAAACCTCTGAAGCTAGCTACATGCTAATGCTAGCAGATGTTAGATAAAATCTACGACAAACTTTCCCGAGGTCTAAATAGTCGGATGATGTCACAGCTGACCACCGTAACCCGAGCCGGCTTATTATTTCCACCGTCTTTAGAGAGGCGATGTGTAACTTGGGTCGCAGCCCGGCGCTCTCGTGATGATGATGATGATGATGATGATGTCATGGAGCTGCTCCTCTTACGAGCAGTAGATGATGGAAACGCCGAGCGTTCTGTCGACCGTTACAGGATTTGGCCTGACGCTCGGACAGAAACTTGGCCCGAAGTGTCGGTTTTGGAGTCTGTGTGTTTCGGGCAGCGTGTCGCGCCGATGTCTAACGCTGCCTCTTCTCTCTCTGCGTCGCAGGCAGTGCAACAAGACGTCGAGCGGGAGCGACAGCTGCGACCTGATGTGCTGCGGCCGAGGCTACAATCCCTACACGGAGAAGGTGATGGAGCGCTGCCACTGCAAGTACCACTGGTGCTGCTACGTCACCTGCAAGAAGTGTGAGAGGACTGTGGAGAGATACGTGTGTAAATGAGTCACGCGCATGTGCGTGCACTCTCACACACACACACACACACACTCTCACACACACACACACACACACACACACACACACACACACAC
>JAQQZT010000009.1:773359-787166 GCA_030068275.1 Clarias platycephalus | reverse complement strand
TGTGTGTGTGTGTGTGTGTGTGTGTGTGTGTGTGTGTGTGTGTGTGTGTGTGTGTGTGTGTGTGTGTGTTGGGAACAGAACGAGTGGAAGTAAACTTCCTTCCACTTGGGCCAGAACCGAGCTGTGTGTGGTTTCACAGAAAAGAAAGAGTTATTGCTCCGGTGAGGTTCACACGCCGCTGCTGAGTGAGTAACGTCGTCCATCTTGATCTAACCATGAAGTGTTGTGCAGGAGAGAGGAAGAGAGAGACTTTTACTTTTTGGATTGTTATCAGTGAGATTTAAAGAGCTTGTTAATATTACACACACAGAGTTCAGATTTGTACACAGTCCTCTGCAGTCCGTCCCTGAGAAATAAAAACGTCTGCCAGCTCAGCTAACACTTCTCTGAATGTTACCATTCTTTACTTTCAAATGTTTAACATCTTTGGCTTTAAAGTTTAATGTGTTAAATGACATACAATCATTCACTTTCTACAAGTGCAACATGGCACAAAATATTCATTTGATTGTCTCAAACCCTCGCAAATTAGAAACACCTCTTTAAAGCGTCGAATCCATTAAAACCAGCCTAAACGAATCCTCCATGTGAGGTCCGACATGTTTTAGTTCTGCGCTCATAACTTACCTACCGGTGATCAGTTCCAGTTCGACGCAGAAACATGAAGAAAACCTTCCGACAGTGTCAAGTATGATATAAATAATAAATAAATACAGTATATTCAGTATATAAGGCATAAAAAAGTTTTAAAGACATTAAAGTAGCAGAGGAGAGTACACACACTCAATAACAGGAACTCGGCTGGGAGTTATCGCCACGTCCCCCGTACAGTCCTGACATCGTTCCCAGACATTTCCACATGTTTGGGCCATTAAAGGAGTTCCTGGGAGGCCGGTGTTTCAGACATAAATCAGACAGACAGTCCGATCATGGCACCGACATACTGAGAGAACTTTCTACGTTGATGGTGTCCAAGCTCTAGTGAAACACTGGGATAAGTGCATTAGTGTATCAGGGGATTATAGAGAGAAATAAATGGAGTTTTTACTCTCAGAGTTATTCTGAAATAACCACTCAATTAAAAGTCCTGCTTTCACTTGAACGCCCCTCGTACATTTTAAAGAAATATGATGTGTATAAATCATAAAAATAGGATTTACTTCTGTTTCTCATCAGGACTAATAATAAAACGCAGGACAGGCCACACCCACGAGCTACAGCAGTAGTCATCACTGCGGGTTCAGAAGAAATAAACTACAAACTACACGTGAAAATCATCGCATGCTTGCGTTAACGTTAATGCGTCTGTAATGTGTCTCACGGAAAACTTCCTATGAATGTAGAAAAGTTATTCTTCAGATCTCACAGCTTTAATCTTCTTCACACATGTTGAATCCTTACAGGAAATTCTAATAGCATCCTCTGATAGCTTAACGAGAGCTTAATAAGCTTACAGCAGATGTGAAGAGTCAGAGTTCGCCTCCAGATCTCCTATGCATTACTCAACAGCCAATCAGAAAGCTCGGTCTCTGAGCACACTTCATCAGCCAAATGGAGCACAAGGTGAAAAGGACAGGACTGAAATAACCCCTGGACAAAGCCTCGCACGCATGAAGCGATTCGTCTGAGTCACTTAAAAGAGTCGTTCAAAAAAGACAGGAGGGACACAGTGCGGTGTAATTGCCGCTAATAAATCGTGTAAAAACCCTTTGTGTAGGTGGGTGACAAGCGGACAAGGACGGAACGGAAAGACAAAGCACGAGCCTGCAAATCGATTTGTTCCGAGTCACTCGAGAGAGTCGATCATAAAGAACGATTCATCGGTTGAATCGCATTCCGCTAAGGCACATTGAGCCGCGTCATAAAAGGCAAATGTGAGACTTTGAACCATGTCGAACACATCTGTACCCAGGCATTGAGGCCTAAAGTACCCGAGAGAAGAGAGAGGGACAAGAAGAAGGGGAAAGAGAGAGAGAGATAGAAACAACGTTCATATGGAAGAGTTCTACGACAGGATGAGCGAGAGGAATCCGATGTTTTGCTGCATGTCTCTGGTCCCTGATTAGAGTCAGACCAGCGAAGCTCCTCATGGAAGTCATTTCTCATCAACGTTTCATTATGATTGCTACGTATCTCCTTCCTAATGCGCTCCACGACCAGCTCGCTGCAGCTTCCCAACCTTTTTTCCTGAAGAAACCATTTGAAATCGACGATCCCTTGGGGATAACTCAGTCGGCCAATGTTTATTTTTTCTCTCTCTCTCTTGTTTTACACACACACACACACACTCACCGCACAAAACCATATGCAGCCCTTCATCACCACTACTATCAACTTTGACCAGTCTTAAATAAATCACTTATACACAGGAATAAAAATAAATAATTTGCACTTTGTGCATTAAATGTTTCCGGGACGCTTCTCTGTAAAACATGTGGTTGAATACAAATAGCAAAACTAGCCTTCCTGACGCTAAGCACTGTGTCCTTGCTAACCCTTTCACTTGGAGGATGTTTCCTATAGGTAGCTTTAATCCAAATCTATTATACACAGTTTTTAACTTTAGACTTCTATAATTATCCAAAATAATGTTAAGCACTCGGTATACACCAGGTGCTACTTGCTAGCTAACACTTTTCCACGTCTATTTTTGGGGATTTTTGCTAGCTAGTCCTTATTAACTTATATTTATTTGTTGACGACAGTTTTGTGCAACTAGCTACAGATAAATATTATATTATATACCTTAGCATACGGACGCCCTACTTTGCGAAATTTCACCTTAAGAACTGAAAGTTTGCAAGAAGCAGTTTCAGCATACGGATGAACAAACCTGATCACGCATACTTAGGGTTGCGCGTACATCCGGTAACCAGAATCATAAATTAAGGTTAAGTGAGGATTCATGTCTATTTATTTCATATTTTACTTAATTTACATGTCTTTTCTAAATGTTTTGATTGTTTTTATATGCAAAAATATGATTATAGTGTTGGAAATTGGTAATATTGGTCATATTTTTGGTTGGAACGGATTATCTGTATTTACAGTATTTCTTATGGGATAATGTGATTTACAATACAAAATTTCACCTTAAGAACTCGCCTCAGGAACGGATTAAACTTGTATGCAGAGGTATCGCTGTACAGCTTTATTGTAAAGTTTAAGATATATGAAGCACTGTCGCATAGCTAACTTTGTGAATATTTTGGCTAGCTAATATAGGTCTAGTTAAACATAAAATTAGAATTTTTATCATCATAGTGTCTAAGATTGTCTGTGAACATCCAGAACTAGCTCTAGCGCCGTAGTTTACTTCTGTAGCATAGTACTCATCCAGCTAATACTATAAATACCAAAACACTAATGAATGTATACTAAAATAAATAAACACAAAAAAAATATTATAATGAATTTATGATATATTAAGATAATCTGAATGCGATTTATTAGGAATTTGACCGAGACACAACTAGCTTGTGGAATGCTAAGCACTTGTTAGCCAATGTTAGCTAGCTTGAGGGTGTTTCTCGCTAATCAGAAATCAAAAATAAACCCAGCTACTGTACCTGGTAGCATGTGAACGGTTAAATCCCAACATATCTGCGTCACACCGTGTTGTAATGTTTTCCTGGAAGCATATGCTAACGTTTACCATGAGAGCAACTCTCTCGTTAATTTAGACTTAAGAGGAGGAAAGAAAGATGAACAAGCAGCTAATTTTAGCCCTGAATGAGAGAGGGAGTCTGTGTTTGAGCTGTCATGTGTGATTGAGAATCCTAAACTTGATAATTATACCGGAGGTTGTAGCTCTCCTGTGGGTGAAATTAGCTCGCTAACGGTATCCACATCCAGGGCTCGAAATCAACGTGTCGACAATTACGCGGAGCGTGAACTTTACACGTCCCTGTGAATGAGCCGTTACTATGGAAACGATGACATATCAGAACGAGTGCATTAATATAAACCTGGGCTGGTTTTAGAGTGCTTATTACGGAGAGTTTATTATCGAAATAAGGCGGATGTGGCGAGCGCTACGCTGCAGGTCGGTCGTTAGAATATAGTTGCCTAGCTTGGAAGTTAGCTATCAATGGAAAAGACAAAATAAAACAACATATTAAATAACATAGCAATATAATTTTTTCTTAGTTCACCAAATGACCCGGGGAATTCGGCAAGGTTGTGTTATAATACATCACTTCGGACACTTAAAATGAAAACGTTAGCATCAGGTTTCATGTCAATGAGTGCATTTTGGCATAACACATAATTAGCTGTATATTGCCTTCTTTTCTTTCATATCAGCCTGCCAAGTGAAGATTAGCGCTGCGGGTAAAACCAGGCACCTTGCTTCACCCCCGGACGGAGCAATCCAGTCACGTGTAGGTGTGTGTGAGGGGTTCAGGGACGAGCCGTGCCAACATTCCTGTCCTCCGATTACTTTGTCATAGGGATTTCTTGATTTCCTGCAGCGTTTTATGTGCGCTCTTAACCCCCGAACGCTGGACATCCCGTCGTTCCAGGACGTCTCGTTAGAAGTGACTTAAAAAAAAAAGCTGTCATTTATCATCACATCAACTCACCATGCGAATGCCTAAAAACAGCGTCACTTGATGTGCTGACGGAAAAGGGATAGCATGACGACAATAAGACCAGAACTGGGATTTTATTTCACGTTATTACCCACAGCGGTCTTAAACCTCGTCTCCGTCACATAAACCTGATGTTCTGTAGAACAATTGGGCCAAGCATGTGTCGGATAAATCATTTTTAATTTGCGTTAGCATCGCAGCAGTGATCGGCCACATAGAAATCACATCATAAATCCAACGAAATGATCCGGATCAGAATCTGAACACCGTGGAGACAGATGTTAAACTTAATTATTTATTTATTTTGGAACGACTGAAGAATTCTTTGGCCACGGAACTGACGTGGTTGTTTTAGATAACACATAGAGTCGTTCCTGGTGTGTAACAGAGATTAACAGAAAGCTATTCACAAGACTGGACTTTATGAGATCGTGCTGAATTAAAGGATTTATTAGATGCACGTTAAATCATGTTTGAAGGAGAAAAGTTCACGAGGTGGAGATCAGTTTCAGGAACACGGGCAAGTATGAAGCTGGCACCAAATCAGAGACAATTACACCTCAATTACTGTAATGACTCGTTCTCTCTCTCTCTCTCTCTCTGTTTTCTTTGAGTCTCTTTGTCTCTCTTTGTCCCTCTCTTTCTATTAATCTCAATCATTCCGTCTTTCTTTGTCTCTGTCTGACAGTTTTTCTCTTTTTGTCTCTGTCTACAGTATATTTGAGGCTTCCTCGCTCTCTCTCTCTCGCTATCTGTTTCTCATCATCTTGTTGCATCTTTCTTTCTCTCGCTCTATATGACCTTTCTAATCTATCTATCTATCTATCTATCTATCTATCTATCTATCTATCTATCTATCTATCTATCTATCTATCTACTCTATCTATCTGTTTTTGTATCTCTTTTTATTTCTCTCTCTAAAATAATACAAATATTAACTGAATGCATGTTAATAGAAGAAGTAAAAGTCCATATTTACATATCCCTATCACTTCCTGCTGTGCATTCAGCATGTTAAAATTTTAGTGGGCGGGGCTTAAGGGGATGGACTGATCCCTGGCTGCACTAAGTGTGAAAATAATTCCAGGATTGAAGATGATGGTTTTTAGTAAGGCTATGCCCAGATGTTATGATCTAAACTACAAATGTAGGTGTGGCTTTAAGGGTGGAACCTAGGACCAGGGGGTGGAGCACTGTTATACAAAGAAAAAGTTATCCATGATGGCGGCCCTTGTAAATAAGGCAGTGTAGTGTTCTCGGTGAACGCGGTGAGAGGTCGGTTCTGTTTATATTCAGCAGGAAGACTTATTGCGTGGGTGTTTTGGGTGAGAACGACACTTAGCTTCATTACAAATGAGACAAAGACAATGCAATGACCTTGAGGGGTGGAAATGAAGGTCACCAGAATCCTGTTACTCCCATTCTGTGTGTTATAGAGTATGTAAATATTGTGATATTTACACAGCATGAGGGTCAGCGCGTTTGCAGAACTGCACTGATGATGATGATGATGATGATAGAAGGCCTGATGATATTTGGACACGGTTATGAAGTTCATTACAGGGTGCTTTTTTGCGGTCTGCCCTGAAACACTGTCTCTGTCATCACATGCAGATTTTAATTAAACCACAACAAAGCGAGTACAGAGACTCTGATTGCTCGGCGCTCTGTTTAGAAGAGATGCTCTCGGGCTCGGATGTCTTTGAACCCCAGCTGCACAAAATGCGCCTCACAAAGCTGCCGTTTGTGTGCAGGAGGGGAATACGGGCGGAGCAGCGATTTACACATTATCAAAAACACAATCGCACAAAGCAAACAAACGATCAATCAAAGCGCGTGTGGTCAAATTCCACACTGACGGGAAGGGGACGGAATTCTGCGGCCTCGGGATACAGTAGGAGACAGAGGCATGATTTACACTGCTTTCAGTGAGTGACCTGGTCATGCACACACACACACACACACATACACAAAAGCATGTTCCCGAAAAGCTTGGCTTCTCTTATTTTGTGCTGGAACTCCGAGGCTGATGAAAGTGATGGAAGTTCATAGCATTAATATTTTATGTAAATGATCCCCAGATGATTTTCCTTTAAGTTCTAGCATTAATGTTTAACGATTTCACAGATTCCACAGTTCACCACAGTTTTTTCCGGGGCTTTACTATTGTAATAAACACAAAACTGTCTGGAAAGTTCTTATTGTTATGTAAAGAGTGTTGCCTGATCACATGACCAAAAGGAAAGCCTGTAAAGCCTAAAAGGAGCGGTCCGAGCACAGAGCCCTGAGGCACACCTGATTGAGGGATTGCTTCTGCATGTCCTGCTGTGTCAAAACACGTCCTGTGTTTCCAAATCCTTCTTTCAGAGTTCTGTCTCTGATATAACTAACAAATTGCAGAAGCGTACTGCCTCCGGTTTATCCTGGTGCACTAAAATCTGCTTCCATTTGTCCTGAATGCTCAGGTGTTTGGGGATTTTTTTTTTTCTTGCAGGAACACGTGTGTAAAAGGTGTTGAATCTTTCATGTGGTGTCCTGGGACAAGTTCTTCCTTAAGCACAAAATCATCTGCCGAGAACATGAACACACGAACACTGGTTAATTTCCCCACGAGGCCGATGCACATGCAGCCGCAGAGGAAAAAGGAAGCAATCCGTTTCTCATCAGCCCACTTCCTGTTTATGTGAGGTTTAGCGATAGCAAGCTTGTGTGTGATGTGATGTGAAATCAGATTTATTTCTTTAATTGTACTCGTCCATCTAAATAATAATACTCATCCATCCTATAATAATATTATAATAAATAAAAATAAAAATAATTGAATAATTAAAATAAACCTGAATATAAAGGTCTCTAAATATAAAAAGAAAATAGGTTAAGTTTAACTAGTGAATAATTTATTTAGCATAACAACATTAATCTTAAAGGATGTAAGCTTCAACAGTCAACAGGGACAAATTGTGTGTATATAATTTTTTGCTATTATTAGCCATTTTAATTGTTGTAAATAGGGAAACCTCACATCCCAAGTACCTAAATTAAGCCCCGATGTTTCTGCCTCATGACGGATTTCCGTCCCCTCTGATCATGTGAGCCTCCCCTTACCCCCACCACCGGGTGAACTAGGATGGCTAAAGCATGGCTTTGCCCTTTGCTGTGTGTGTGTGTGCACATTTTTATTAGATATCAAACACTAATACACCATTATCAAATATTTCTCCAGCACTTAGTGGTAACACTGGTATGTCCCAGAACATTCCTGCTTTCTGATTGGCCAAGAGCAGAAACTCCAAAGTTCCCTCCAGTGTGTCTGCAAAAGAGGAAACAGAAAGCAGGTTGAAGGCAAATTCACTCTGAATGAACATTCAAATGCAGAACAGTAATGCCAGGGCTCGGTTCTCGGTGGCACATTTACCTTTTAAATAATAATAATAATAATAATAATAATAATAATAACAACAACTAGTATGATTACAAATTCCACTACCTGGACATATTCCTAATGTTCAGATGAGCTGTTTTAATGATGTTTAATGTGTTTTAATCTTTTGTGGTGTCCACTCACCATCAGAGATGCACACAACTACTCTGCCTTCCCGTTCCAGGTATTTTAAAACTTTTTTTTTTCATAAATACGCGCCGACTGGAACACGAACACGTTCTACAAAGGGACCCGGGATATTCGGGTGAAATTTCAGGCCTGAAACCACAGCCAGATCTGCAGTGATGTCACTGATGTGGTTTGTGACATTGTGGAACTTCCTGCCGTATGTAAACATGAACTCAGCCGCACCGCCGGGATGTCATGGCGGCCGCCATCTTGGCCGACCGCAGACTATTTTACACTTAACATAAAATGAATGATGTCACTCAAGAGCAATTATGCGGTGTGTGTTTAGAAAAGGGATTTAGGGAGAGGTAGATTTCCTAGAATGACTTGTTTAGCCTTTCAGCGCTGTCAGTACATTAAGCGTAATGTACTGTTCCTGTTTTGTCTTTAACATGCGTGTGAATCCCTCTGCACCCCCAAAATGAGCGTCCAGACTTTTAACGACTTCACAACTATAAATGCAGGCGTCACATGAGTTTCCAGGATAATTCGGCTGTCATATGTGAATTGAAATGTCAGTGTGAATCGCGCCATTCAGCTGTGCAAGTCTTTCAGGCAGCTGCTGTCCCACATCTGCGCACTCCATTTAACGCACATGTTCAGTACCGGGTCAGAAGGTCACACTTGTGGCGTGATACTAAACAGAATTTTCCCAACATTAAACACTACACGCTCTGCGTAGTTTCTCTAGTAAGCATGATGAGTACACAAGATGTTCTGCTTATTCGGAAACAAGTTCTCCTGAGTACTACTAAAAGTTACTTCCTAACATCTAAGTGCTCGGGTTTAAGTCATCCAGACCTTATCAACTACTCATGAATCCTACATAGCACTAGCGATGTCTGAATGAGGACTTTCACCAGCATCATCATCTGCTGTCCCTCAAAGCTCTCTTCTAGGGCCGCTCTTATTATTGTTTCCTCCTAAGTAGCTCTGAAAGGCTCCTAGCAAAGAGTTTTTTTTGTTAAATCCTGTTGCTAGGAAACAGTAAGCTTAGAAAAAACATATGTTTGGGATTATTTGTGATTCAATCTTATTGACGTAAGATAATCTAAGATTTGGCAGATTTTGGAGCAACTGTCTTTAACAACATCTGCTATTTAGAGGCTACTTCTACTCTTAAAAATAGTCACCTTTAGTCTTAATTTAGACATTTTGAGCTAACTTTAACACTTTAACACTAATGCATCCTATTTATCTCCTTGTCTTCCAAGAGTTTCAAGAAAAGAAAACATCCAACCTTCATTAAATGCAGAACTATCATGCGGCATCCCTCAAGGCTCAAGTCTGAGGCCACTATTAATATCATTTTTTAAAGGCTTTTTAATAATAATTTTTTTAAATATTTACTAATTCATTTAAAAGTTAACATTGGTGACTAGTTTCTTCTTTCTATCTTTTCCCTATGAGTCCTGAGCAAAGAGCAAGGTTTTAAAAATCATGAACTTTTTCAATTTAGCTCCACAATGAATCTGAAATGATGGAAATACAAGCAAAAGCCTCATGTAGTTAAAAGCCCGACGTAATGCAGTGTAGAACTTTGTAAGTACTTTAAGACTATAGAACTAAATGTTTGCACTTTTTTGCCAAAGGGAAACTTCACTGTTTATGGAGATAGCTAGTGTATAAATCAGGCTTTTAATAATAAACATTGTGTCTAATTAGAGGTTGTGGCTCAGTGGACCGCAGCGTTGCTCAGTAGTGCACACTACAGCTGGGTGAAAGTCCTCTCGGTCCTGTAACTCAGCACATCGCCACCGCTGCATGTGTTCATGCGTGTTTCAGGAAGAACGTTCTGCTAGACAGGAGACCATTCCGCATCCATAAATCTCTCGAGTCGCCTCAACAGCCTGCGTTTCACAACAAACCCAACGACCGGACGCTTCGGCCAGCTGCTGCTCCTGGACGAGGGAACGGTCTAGGAAACCTCGCTCACATGAAACTTTCACTACCTCAGTCTGAGGTGCACAGTAGACCAACACCATGACATCGCACAACAAGAACAGCCTTAACATCTAACTTTAAAAAAGGGGGTTCACAGAATCAGAGATTTATAGCTTTCGTTCAAGACATGTCAACCTCAATAATTTTTACAAGATTATATTGTCTTATCTCATTGCTGTTATGCGCTCTGATTGCTCATTAGGTGTTGATTAGTTCTCCATAACAGCAGCTCTGACAGTAGCGCAGCTCTTTATATTTATGTGCTCGTTCTGATCCGTTATCACTAACAGGTCTGTATGTAACAGCAGAGAAGTCTGATTAAACTGTTTTTAATTGTTACATATTCAGGGTGTGTGTGTGTGTGTCCTTCTCTTGGCCCCACTTTGAGCTCTGCTCTGCATTAGAGCACAGATAAATCAGCATGATACTCCTCCTTGTCTCACACACACATCGAAGTACATTTTTTCTTTCATTCCTTCATTGAAAAAACATGGGGGATACAAACTTTTGCACTCTACTATGTATACACACACACCTACAGTATATCCATGTGTGTCTGCCACACACACACACACACTGTGCCGTCTCACTTCCACTCCACACTGTGCTGATGGATCGTTTCCTCCCTCGCAGTTTCGCTCTCTTTATTTTAACGCCGAGGTCACGACCCCTGAAGACGAGCTCAGAGCTCTCACACACACCGTATTAATGACAGAAAGGATAACTCGGCTCTTCTGGAACAGCGTGGATCTACAAACCAGTTTGAAAGAGGAATCGTAGTGGTGAAGGTTAATGATTTAGAGCGGTGCGAGGCGCAGGCAGGTCGTCTATCGTGGCTCTCAGGGCGGCATTTAATAAAGCTAACTCCGAGAATTCACTCCTACACCACTTTAAATCTTATTTGACTGCACGTGAACATCATACAACACTCAAACCTCCAGCCTTCACACACACATACACACTCCATGTCTGTTTGCCGTATGATGAAGTGGACAGTTACTGTGGATTATTTTCCTCTAACAGCGCGTCCCCAGGTGTTTTATTCCTCCTAAACCACAGCAACAGATACAATGTGTACAATGTGTACAATCTATAATTACATCATAACATCTGCTAAACAAAGTAGTTCCTCTCATCACCTACGTTATAGCAGCTATAAACGCTCGTCCGCCCGCTCTTTCTTCTCTCGCCTCAAGTTAATAAAACACAAATCTTCCAGTTTGTCGTGTGACTGAGAAAAAGATACGAGCGAATGAGTTTTTAGTATTCAGGACGAAATACTAAATAAATGTAATCTGAATAAAACCTGAGCAACAAAATATAACAATAAGGTAGATCCAGCGTTTAATCCCCGCCTCCTCAGCGCTCATATCGTCAGGGACATGTTGTTTTCCGCCACGCTTGCGGTTCCTGAAGCAGGTTTCTGGTGGAGCTTCAGAACTTCTAGGAGTTAGTCTGCAGCTAATAAGATCAGATAAAAACAAACACAAAGAAAAACATTTGCTAAATACAATTTCATGCCTTTTTATGTTGTGGCTGTAATGAAAAAGTTATTATTCGGTATTAATTATAATGTATTATTCTAAAATGCTAAATTGTTTAGATATTGCAACATGAGTTTCACAAGGTTACAGACACTACAAATTTTTTGCTTTTTACACCCTCACCAAAAAACGATTTAATTTTTACATAAAAAGTCATACGCTTCTACAAGCTTAAACCAAATTTAGTATCAATACTCAAAGAAATATTAATAATTTGCATTTTAAATTATTATTGTGTGAAGTGAGACGGTATAACGCTGAAAAATGGACGTTTTTGCAGCACATATAAAATCTCACAAAAACGGCCGGAGGTACAGTAGCAACTTGACATTTTTACATAAGCAAGACTGGTCACTTCCATGTTACATAAACTTCAGAAGTAGCTTCTTCAGCCACACACTTTGTCTGTATTATATCTATAACAAAAAATTAAATTAATAATCAGCACCAGTACTGTGTTTTTACTGTGGTATCTTCCAGCTTCTGACTGACTGAGCACACCTGATCCAGGTAACCAGCAGTGAGTACTGCAGTGATAATTGGAACAACGCGTGGCCCACGGTGGCACTCCAGGACCAGGGTCAGCCACCCCCGAGCTACAGTTCCTCAGAAGGTTCCAGAAACTCGGCGGGAACACTAGCGCCTATCAGTTCATGTGCACTACAAAGAAATTTGCTTGAAGAATAATGACCGAACAAAGACTTCACAAATATTTACACCACTTCATTGTTTCTCCGCTCGCTCCTCCCCGTGGCTTTCTTCCCCCGATGCCCGAGTGCACGAGTCCGTCCAGGTTCCACCGGAGCGCTCCAATTCTTATAAAGCAAATATTTGTAGATGTTTCAACAGTCATGAGTCCTGAAGTAAGCTTCTCGTATCACACACACACACACACACACAGAGCCACGTGGTGTGTTTGAAGCTGTAGATTGTTCAGTGTGGAGGTAACGCCACCGCGCTTTCATGCGGCTCTGAAGCAGCACCACAGTCTGGGGCAACCGTGTCAAACCCGACCCCCAACTGGGCTTTCACCCCGGCCGTGACCCCGACCATCACCCATAATGTTTTTCTCAGGACAGAAGGGCAAAGTGTCTCAGTCTTACCAACATAAAGCATTTAGACCTCATGCAGCAGATTATAAGCTACAGCGTGCATCTGGAAATAACTTTCTGTGACATCATCGCCTTAAAACAGCTACCACTTAAAGGGAAAAAAACTTAAAGTCCACTGTACTTATTAACGATATGTTTTTTGGAAATGGTTAACAAAGCTGCAGGTTTCCATTCCCACCATGCACCTGACTCTACTCGGTCTTTTGGATCATGGGCTTCAAAAGTTTCATGCACATCCGGAAGCGACCGCAGACTCCTGCTGTGTGATCTCTCCACGTGAGATAATCTTAGAGAAAGATTTTAGTCAGGTCTCTAAAGTTCAGATGTAGACAACACCTGCATCTTTTGTGTAGCACACTGAGAGGAAGAAAACACGCTATCTGCCCTTACCTCATACATGAGCTCCCAGACAGCCACGATAGGCGGAGCAGAAGTCAAGGAACGCCCTCCACCCAGAGAGCATGTCCAGTTTAGCTCCCTTGGCTCCTGGGTGACCCCCTGTGGCATGTTCAGGGTTCAAACTCAGGAGTCCAGGGATCCTGAGCACTCCTCCAGTCTGTGATTGCTCCTGGTGAACTCAGCTGATTGTATATCCCAAAATATAAACTAGTTAGTAATGTACACCTGTTACCCCTGACCAGGTTAAACCAGTCACTCATTCATTCAATCGCGAGTGCAAGATTGTACTCATACTGTAAGAAAGAAACTCAGTTATCACTTTAGATTTTAATCCAAGCACTCATCACTGAAGCTCAAATCTGCAGGTGTCTGCATCACCATGTGGTGTCCCTCAAGGGTCTATTTCAGGGCCATTATAGTTTAAAGACTATTCATCCCACAGCTCTGGATTCTGATCAGGTGTTGAACAGCTTTATATTATATTAATTTGCTTGTTCTAAAACATTTTGGTTTCCATGTTAACAAGCATAAAGAAGAAGAAGAATATTCAATTATTGTCACATGTACTTTTTACAGCACAGCGAAATTTCTTCTTCGCATATCCCA
>JAQQZT010000009.1:678246-692954 GCA_030068275.1 Clarias platycephalus | reverse complement strand
GTGTGTGTGTGTGTGTGTGTGTGTGTGTGTGTGTGTGTGTGTGTGTGTGTGTGTGTGTGTGTGTGTGTGTATTAACAGGAAGGAGGTGAGACAAAGACAGACAAACTGCAGGTCAGACGTACAGACCAGCTTGCAGATTTATTCTGCTGTGAACAGCAAAAACAAAATGGTGTGTGTGTGTGTGTGTGTGTGTGTGTGTGTGTGTGTGTGTGTGTGTGTGTGTGTGTGCGAGTGTGAGCGAGTGTGAGCGAGTGTGAGCCCAATTATGATGTAAATAAATAAGCAGAGCTCTCTCTCAGATTTCACAGGATGTGATTATTTATTAAACAAAGCGACGGTGGTTTGAGACTCTGGTCCGAGTTAACGAGCTCCAGTCTGATGTAACGTCCGTTTATAATCAGATTCCAATCTAATGGTGATTAAAGAGTGTGTGTGTTATTGTATGTGTGTGTGTGTGTGTATATGTGTGTGTGCGCGTGCGTGTACTCACCAGGGAGTCTCGGATCACCTCGCTCTTGTAAAAATCTGAAACAGGAAGTGGAGAAAAGACGAGCTGAATGGTGTCTGTACACATCTGCAACATCAGTGTTTTTTATCCTGGTTTATCTGTTTATCCAGACTGCAGCATTTATAGAGAAATGAACACGTTTCTCAGGAGCAGCTCTTGGTGCTCTCACTCGGTGGTGTGTGTTTGAACCTGAGCTGTCGATCAAACATGAGGGCGACTTCAAGAGCTGAATAAAATAAGTTATAAAGTTAACGCGACACGCTCAGTCAGGCTTACGCTTATCCACAGTCAGACAGTTAGCTACAGCGGCTAACCAGGAGACGAGACGCGCGAGAGAGAGAGAGAGAGAGAGAGAGAGAGCACTTCGATTTTCACCTCTGGAGATGCGATCGCCTGAACACAGGTGCAGCGTGAAGTACGTGTCCAGCAGCGGGGAGTGGTTTCTGTTCACAATGTTCCTCGCCGCGATGCTCCTCAGGTGCCGCAAACGCCTCTGTCAAGAGGAACGAGAGAGAGAGAGAGAGAGACTTAAAATCAGTCAGTAAACACACAAAAGCAAAATAAATTTAAAAAGACTGCCCCTAGTGGGTGTGGCCTAATATGTAATGAGTCCGGCAGAGAATCGGCATTTAGCCTCACAGGTATAGAGTTGTGCATCGCTTCACCAACTTTTCTCCACAAAGTTTTTTTTTTGCTACGTTAGCCTAAGCTAGTTTGGTCAGCTTTCACTTGCAACATTAGTTTACGCTAATTCTAGTTCTCAGCTCTGGCGTGTTTGTAGCTTAGCTTTGAGCTCTCGGGGTCACTCGGTGCTCAGATGTGAACGCTGAAGGAGGTGATTAAGGGATGATGAATTATTTAGACAAGGGGAAAATCATACTCGCTCTATGCAGCTGCTAATGTGTAGTGAGGGTTTTATTACTGGGACGAGGCCGGTGTAGAACTGCTGCACTCAAACAAGCCTCCTTTGTGTGTGTGTGTGTGTGTGTCACTATAAAACAGTGAACACATCCATGATCTCATTGCTGGACGTTAGAGAGAGAAGTTAACACGATCCACTCTGCAGCAGGATCAGGGAGGAGATGTGGAGAACAACGGCTCCTCAGAGAACACGTTTTATGGATTTGTGTGAGAACATGACAAGAAATCACAAGTGCATGTGTGTGTGTGTGTGTGTGTGTGTGCCTCTCTACTGCTGTTGTCTCACCTGACCTGCCCTAACCCCCCTCCCCAACACCAGCCCTCTCTCTCTCTCGGCTAAAATCTGTGTCACAGGGTTTTTGCTGTAGGATTAAACACCGCTCACACAAACACTCGGTGGGTCACTAACGCCTCGTGTCAGGTTTAGACAAAGTTCTTGCCCCCTAATGGACGAGACTCTCAGTAACACTCAGGAAAGGTGAACACACCATAAAAACAGAAAGGCTTCATGGTCAGATTTCTGCGACTTCCTGTAACACAAAGCCTGCGAATACAGATCACTTCCTACTCCAGTACACTATTACAACATATTGGTATGCACAAAGTACTGGCACCCTTCTCCCTCATCTGCACCTTCCGAAAGAGAAATGTGTAACATAAAACCTGATCTGGAGCCAGGCGTTACATCACAGCACCTCTCAGGAGCTCCAGGCTTGAAGCATTTCATGATGCACAAGTTTATTGGGAAATAGATGATGCGTTCACAGTTGCCTTTTTCCTCACGCATTTCCTGTGATTACTGTACAGGTTTATTGAAGCTCATCTACTCTACTGCTGCTTCTTATCTAAAATACAGTATATAATTATAGTTATATAATTGAAGAAATTTTATTTGTTATTCTTGTTCACAGATTAGTAAACAGCGCTCAAGTTCTGGTGACCAAGTCATGTGTTTATCTGTCTAACAAAACGTCCCAGATAAGAACTATAATCAGGAGGCGTAATGAAAAACATCTGGCTGACGTGACTGAATAAATGCGTTGATGTAATAACATAGTACAATATGTTTTTCTGTGGTATCACAACAGATATTAACAGTACGCTTAAAACACCTAGAATCAGCTAAAATATATTCCTTTTTCATTTTTAATTTCAGACACTTATCTTTTTTTGTATTTTATAAACTTCATGTTCTTAGTAATGTTCAACCATTAAAGGTTCTTCGATTGTTACTCGATTATTTAAAGCTCTTACACACACACAAACCCCCACGAACACACACACACACACCCCACCCCAACACTATAACACTTTCAGAACACTTTCAGTTCTACACAGAACACAGGGTTCACAGAGGAACAAATGAGTAACCTTCAAAGTTCTAGATTTGCAACATTATAAAATCTTAACAGGAACTTTTATTTAGCGTGTCTTAATTATACATTTATAGTGTGATTAGAGACGTAACTATCAAACAGTTAACAGTGACCACAATAAACAAAAAGACTGGTTTTTAAGATTTAAAACTATCAGAAATTTTTAACACATTTGGTGGTAAACATTGAACACTTTAATGTTGTTTTTTTTTTTCATTTAAAGTGACACCACAGCTCTGTCAGTAATGCTGGACTGTGACACTGACGGTGTATTACTGCCTTCTGACATCACTTCCTGAAAACTGAACACACTCCACTCTCCGCTTTCACTCTCCCTGTCTGATGCTGGGGTTTTTTTCCCCCCTTCTCATCCTGGTTTGAATTTTCTCACATTCCTGAGCGGAGTGTGTTTAGATTCAGGTCACACTCTTTCGCTTCAGGCTCACTCCATAACAACAACAACAACAACAACAACAAAACAGTTAAGGTAAAAAACCTATTGCAGCACAGAACTTGGTTTAATGATCATCAGTTCAGCACGTTTACAGAGGAGTGATCACACACACACTTACACACAACACATGACACATCTGTGCTGACTCTCCTCACATCTGAGATAACAGAACAAGCAACGTGTACGTTCAACACTCAGTAACATCAGAAAACAACTTTTATTCAATTTCGATTCAACACTGCGTTATTAAACAGTCATTAAATCAGGAAATTCACACTTTCATCAGAAACACAGTTCACGGTTTACATTCGCGCCATGATAACCGTGTAATAACTAAAGTAGCTACGACAGTGACAGTCACTGTTAGCATACTGCAGCAGCTATAAACACTCGTCTCCTCATGAGATTCAAGCCTCTCCGTCTGTTCAGGTTAACAAGAGAAACATGTGACTGAGAAACCACAATGAAGTGTAAACTCCTCTGTCCTGAAGATGTGTGAAAACTTACAGTTACAGCTTCACCTCTGAGTGTCACACAGCACTGACACTGGATACTCCTTCCTTCCGCAAACTTCATCACACCAACTTTTTAATCTGTTTAGTAAAGGTGAGTTATGAATTGCAATTGTCGATAAACGTGTGATCAGCACCGGCGAGTTTTTCAGTTTTGATCAGTCAATCACGCTGGACCGAACCGATCCCGTGCCGAGTGCATGAGCTTCTGAGTGCTGCAACAAAAAAAAGCATGTGCGCCAATTAGTGTCGCTCATACACACCAGAAGTTGTACTGGGCCGTCCACGTGCTCAATACTGCTCAACATGCTCAAGACTGAACAGCAACAGGAACACATTTTTATGGAGTTACATTAGGTAAAAAGATAGACAGACGGACACATTACTGATCCCAAAGGAAATTCCAGATTTCAAAAACAAACATTATCAAAAAAACACACAGTAAAAGTCTCCGATCTGTCCTTTTCTCCAAATTCAAACGAATTGAACTTGAATTAGTCTCAAGCCCAATCATTACACACGCTTACATGTGTCTTAAAACACAACGAGCAGTAATTTGTGGAAAATCACATGCATTAGAATCCCGACGTGTCCGTGTCAGAAGACACACGTGCACCCGTGTTCCCGCAGCCACTCAACCCGCACGCTCACTGTTCTGAAATTTTGAAGACATTGCAGTTTCTTTATAACCATACAGGTGAACTATTTACACACTCATTGTGTGTTAGGAGTGAATTAATTGCCCAGTTTGTTTAGAAATAATAATAATAAAGGTGGATGATACGCGCTGATCAGTAACAATGTTAAACTCTTGTATTTTATTTCGTATTGTTTAAACACAACACTTGTTTTTTTTAAGTAATAAAATCATGTGAAAATGTAAATATCGAATCGATACATTTATAAAACTCACGATACTTATAGAATCACAATTTTAATCAAATCGACACCCAGGAATCATGATAATAGAGTAACAGGAGGTGACTGATGATCCCTGGTGTTTAATCAGAATCCTGTCAGCAAATAAGAGTGAATCGGGTCATGGTCTGTGTAAACAAATAGCCTAGTGAAGGAAGATAGATAGATAGATAGATAGATAGATAGAGATAGATAGATAGATAGATAGATAGATAGATAGATAGATAGATAGATAGATAGATAGATAGATAGATAGATAGATATTCCGGTCAAGTGTCAAAAATGCGCACGCGACGGATGCGGTTAGCATTAGCCTTCAGTTCACATCAATACATTTCGACTGTATAATCACTTCAAGCTGTGAGAGAGAGAGAGAGAGAGAGAGAGAGAGAGAATGCTCTGCACTACCATGTTTGTTATTCAGTAAACCGTACAAAGTTGTGAAAGCTTTACATTCCTTTCGCAGCTTGGTCACATCATCAGAGAGCTAACAGCTAACCGCTAGAGAGCTAACAGCTAACCTGTGAGGAGAGCTGACAGGTCACAACTGACTTTTTAAAGACCCACTAAGTGCTCGCGCTCTAATGGACCAATCAAACGAGCCGCAGAGGAAGGCTCGCGGTATATAAAGCTCGCGCGGCGCTGCAGTTCCCGGGCATGGACAGAGGCGGCGCTGTGCTGAGGGGCTCAGAGCCTGGACACACTCAGAGAGAGAGAGTGTGTGTGTGTGTGTGTGTGTAAAGCGAATCTCTGTCCCACTGCAGCCTGCCCCATTATACACACAAAACCAAACTGAAAGCCCCTGTACACTGTTAATAGCCGTGACTGTGAGCTAACGGCCCGCTCCTTATTATTAAACTTCTCCCCTTTCTGTCATGCTTTAAACACACTCAGGAGGGAGTGTTAACTGTGTTATGACTCTCTGCCGGGATTAAACGATCTGACGCCGTGTGGAGAGACTCGATTTGGGTTCTCGTGTCAGAGCTGAATAGCATCATATCTGATGAGGGTCTAATAAATAACGGATGCTAACTCAGTTAGCTAGGCGAGTCCAGGCCCGGCTGTGGTGATGCGCTCAGACACAGGCACGTGATTCAATTAGAATCGGATTTTTTTTTTTTACACTGAAGCTAAGATTAAACCCGTGTTTGGGCGGGTTCGGTGTTTTGCTGCCCGGTGTCCCCGGGCCCGGTGAGGTTACCTGCTGTGACGTGAGCTCGACATGCACGGCTCGGGAAGCTGCAGCTCCGGGGTTACTGACAGGACTGGACCCGAGCGCGAGATCCCACACCGAGCTCATCATTACTCCTCATGAATCTCCTCATCCCAGGTCACTCATCACCGCCACAAGCCTCCAGTCGCGTCCGACACTCCGCCGAGGGCTCCGGGAGACACAGCGGCTCTGCAGGACAGGACCACCGCAGCATAAACACAACTAAACTCTCCCTGACGGAGCCATTGTCCGAGCGTGATTGGGGCAAAATCCTGTCTGGGACGCTGATTGGCTCCAGCGTGCTGTCAATCAATCGTGCAACCCGTGCAAAGGCGGAAGCGTAAATCTGAAACGCGATTGGATAGAGTGTGTGTCAATCGACACGAATGGGCGGGAAAACTCCCTCTTCGCGTTTCTGTGCGGCCAAATCCGAATCAGATACCTAGTACCCTACATAGGGTACATAACTCTCCACACTTTGACTTGCATAGTGCACTAATGTAAGGAGAAAAGGAAAGATGTAGCCATCAGCCTAGATAGCGGCGATCACGAGAAAGAGATTAGTTGTCACGTGATTGTGAATGAAGTCAGTGAACACTACTGCTAAAAATAATAATAATAATAATAAAGGAATACTTATTTTCCGTTTGACTTGAATCATACATACACATTAGAGGCATGTTCAAGTCAAACCGGGACTAGGTGTGCCCTTAGTCATAGCTATTTATTTAGCAAAAACATGCAATATATATACACAGCTTGCTAATATTTTCATAAATAACTTTGATAAATACACTATATTCATTTAAAAACCATGTTTAAATAAAGATGTGTATTTAAAATAAAAATATAACCTTAGTTAGTAGTCAGTCAGATTAGGCAACATTAATTTCATTAAGGCATATTTACATTAATTACTTTTAGGTTTTTTAGTGGTGTTTATGTGTATTTTGGTATTTTTTTATACATTCATATATATGTGTACACATGTGTTCAAGTCAAACTGGGACTTGGTGTTCCCATAGTCACAACTGTTCATTTTGCAAAAACATACAAGAAAAATACAAATCATTATTTTTTTAATTACATGGATTGCAAATTTTTCTATAAATAAATGTAATAAATATGCTAATGTAACAAATAAGTTTAAATAAAGGTGTGCTTTTAAAATCAAAAGGGTTTGAAAATATTATTGGTAGCTTAGTTCATTTCCCTAAAACCTTTTTACATTCATTTTTTAAAGTTTAATTTTTGTGTATGTTAGGATTTTTCAATACTGCTGTGAGCTGCAAAACCAAATGTCATTATACTTGTACTATAACAGTAAATATATTATTTTTATACACAACAAATAAAAACACCACAGAAGACAGGATAAGAACATAAATGCTCCATATAAACCTCACACAATCTGATCCTCTAACAGAATATCTGCAGAATGTATCGACAGACGACTGGAACATTTATTATAGATTTTATTTCCCTTTGCTCAGTCTGAGTCGAGTCTTTCTGTTAATCTGGACATTTTTAGATTGTAAATCCGGTACAGGTGCTGAACTGAGAAGGTCCGGTTCCCCTTTTGGAGTCTCGTTTCCTCTCAGAGTTCTAACGCTTCTTACTCACCACATGCACCATCGCCTCTTCTGTGGTCTGAAGCCGGGATTCTGTTGAACTTCACAACTCACAGATCATTTATAAACCCCACATTTTCCTCTGCAGTGTGTGTGCGTGTGTGTGTGTGTTTTTACCTCTACGATCAGGTTGTTTAAAGTTTCAGGTGTTTCGGTCCAGAAATAAAGAGATGAACCAGTTTTATACCTTTTATTTTTATTCCAAAAAGATACAAAAGTTTGATTGTAAGAATTAGCTCAGTGTGTGTGTGTGTGTGTGTGTGTGTGTGTGTGTGTGTGTGTAATACTGAACAACAATTTACAGAAACAATTGATAAACTTTACACTTTATAACATTTTAACATAAAATACAATAATTATAAAGATAGTCAATGTTTTATTACATTAAATCAGATCTGCAGTAAAAGTCACTCTTTTACATTTCCTTTTCTGTTTAGCCTGTGTGTGTGTGTGCGTGTGTGTGTGTGTGTGTGTGTGTGTGTGTGTGTATACACTGTACCCTATGTATTTATTAACACTTCATCAGCATGTAATGATACATTAGACCCCCTTATTGGACAATTACACACGGACACGTTGATTCAGAGCGACACCGATATGATCAGACTTTTACAGCGGACGATAATCTCCACTTTCCCGTTTCCCTTCACCAGGAAATCATTTCAGCTTTCTGTTCATTTCACATGTCGATCTGTGCACTGATTATGAACACAGTCGTTTCCTTTCTCCTGCTCAAACACAGTCCCGTCTGTGTCTCCGGCTACAGCTGTGTCTTTCACATTGCATTGCATGTGCAAAATAAAAACATTAAAAACATGGAAAATAATAATAATAACTTAAGAGATCTAATAAACCTGGATTTACAATCAGAGAGAAAAAGAATTCACCCCAAAACATTTCACACCCGATCCTCAGTGATGTCTATCGGTATTATTATAAAGTTTTTAATCAAAGTGCACTTGATCAGCAGTACGACTTGCCCACTAGTGTATTACAGTAATATAGTGAATTATAATGGTGTACTATTCGCCCTGTAGGAAGCCATGCTGGATTGAGCTCACTACCTCTTATACGACTTTATAACACACTGTCAGGTCTACAGCGACTCAATCACTCATACGTATAACGCTAATATAATAATAGAACAAAAATCATCGAACATAAATCTTGTATAACCATCTGAGCCGATTGAGGCACAGGAACGGCCCCGAACCCGAGTGTGTACTGAGTTTTGCACCATTTTTTGTCAGATCTTGCGAAATCTGATGTAGAAGGTGAGTTACTACATCATCAGATCTACCAGCCAATCAGGATTTAATATGCAAATCAAGGCCATGGATTACTGAAAGTGCCTCGTGAGGAAGCAGCGTATCATTCTGTCATCAAAAATAAAGGGTTTGTCCTTGAAGACATGTTTTGAGGGTTTTGGGACTGAGCCAAGAGGAAGTGACAGAGCAGAAGGGAAGTGGACTGGACTGGAACACAGCCGTGATCGTGGTTTACACAGCTTCAGGTCGCAGTGGTGTGTGTGTGTGTTTGCGTGGTGGAAAAACTCCCTGGGTTCAGCTGTTGATGTTTTTAAGGAAAAATACCTTCTCCTTTATCTCTTTATTCTTCTCCTTCATCATCATCATCCACTTCTTCTTCTTCTTCTTCAGCGAATGAGGAGGACGTCGGACTCATTCAGGCCGAAGCGTGTCTTGTATTTATTGAACAGCGTGCTAAGAGAGTTGATGTACATGGTGTGGTACATCTCCACCACGTCTGGACTCGGGTCCTCCAGCTTGGGCACCGTGATGGGTTCTCCAACTGAAACAGAGACGTTACGAAACCATCAGCAAACATCAGGCTGTGGAGGTGAAGGTCCGACTCGGAGCTCAGGTGACTTTTCCAGAAAGCTCGTAGACTTGGACATAAACACCACTGTAAGTATATTTTCACTGGAGTTTGAACTATAAACATGTAAACATATTTTTCATCATTTGTTAAAAAGTAAACTGCAAAGCATTGTGGGTAAGATCCAGGTTAAACATTAATGATATGAAGTGAGAGTTATTAGAGAGAGCTGTGTTTACAGGAGCGGCCTTGGACCAGCGTCCTGAAATAGTGTTTATTAATCAGGACAGGGCATTGACCTGGAGTGTGTGTGTGTGTGTGTGTGTGTGTGTGTGTGTGTGTGTGTGTGTGTGTGTGTTGTCGTACCGACGGTGTTGATGGGTTTGCCGTACGGGACGAAGCCCCACGACTCGGTGGAGAAGAACCCACAGCCGTGGAAGATGCATGGAGCGAAACCGAGCAGCTTCTGCAGCTTCCGCTGAACCCAGCGCCACCTCGAACCCTCTTCAAATATCACCTGCTTATACGCCTCGTTCTCCCCGAATGAGTACACGGGCACCAGGTCTGCTCTGAAACACACGTTGGCATCACATTAACGTGATGTTCAACACTGAGGCCGTACGCATTTATGTCAGTCACATGAGCACAACTCCATGAGGCATGTTGGAAATGTAACTCTTTATTTTCATTTTGAAATCCGGCATTAGTTCTGCCTGAATGCGTGAGATTGTTCTGCTTCACACAAAATACACAGATTTCACTTCTAATCTTCTTTGGAGTTGCAACAGTAAGAACATTTCCAAAGCTCGGTCCAGACACTTTCGTTAGGTATAACAATTATTATAAATCTGTATGTTTTTAACAATATGAAGAGATAAAAGAGAAAATATTATCATTTTATAAATGATTAAACCATAATATATTTTTTTGTTTTATATTTCTTTTCTTTTATTGCATGTTTGTTAAGTACATTTTTATGCATCAGTCTAAAACAAGCAAATAATAATAATAATAATAATAATAATGAAAACATGCAGGTAAGTCATAAAAATGTGATATTTTTAAGTATAATCATAATTAAAACATATTTTCTAAAAAATGAAGATTTTCTATTATTTATTAACACTTTTTATTTATTTATTTATATTTTTTCTTTATAAAAATTAAATACTCTGTGCTTATCTGAATGGCCTTTCTGTATGGTGTGTGTGTGTGTGTGTGTGTGTGTGTGTCTCACCCTTTCTGCAGTGCGAGTCTGACGAAGCCTTTGCGGTTTCTCAGGGTGACTGAGTTCATTCCCGGGGCGCAGTTAAGAGACTCAGCAGCTCCGCCCACTACGATGACCACGGCGTTCCCCGTCCCGTTACAGGACAGGAGATAATCGATGGAGTGCCGATTCACCGGACAAATACCTGATCACACACACACACACACACACACACACTGTAAGCTTGGATATTTGATCAATACCTCCTGTGTTAAACCTGCTGATGTGATCAGAGTGAAGCTCAGGTCAGTCTACTGTTAAACAGAGTGAATGATATTTTTGATCTTCAGTCGTGTCAGAGTCGTTGCTTAGCAACATTGATTTCTGATCTCCATCCAGGGTAAAGTCCCAAAGTTTATGTTAACTTTAAATTTCTGTACTGCTGCAAACGCTAACAGGAACGCTCACTTACACAGCAGATAAGGATTTAGATACACACACACACACACACACACACACACACACACACACACACACACACACTCAGATACATCAAATAAGTGTGCGTGTGTGTGTGTGTGTGTGTGTGTGAGAATGTGTGTGTGTGTGTGTGTGTGAGAATGTGTGTCATAAAAATAATCTTTTTTAAAATTAAATATTTTTTAAATAAAAAATTCCAATAATAATGCACAATATTATGTAGTACAAACAATACTGTTCTTATTTTTTTGGCCATGTGTTCACACTGTGTAGAAGTGACTTAAACAATCATAGTCTGTTTTCGGGAAATACAATGATAAAATAACGTTGACTCTTTGTGCGGTAAGACCAGCAGGGGTCATGTGACGCCCTTCAGGCGGTTAAGATGCGACACTGTGGTTGCTAGGCGACTGGACAATATGGCCACGCCCTCTCACCTCCACACATCAAATAATCCCTCAGCAGGGGCAAGCAGAAGTTTCCGGCCAGCGTGGCGAGGGACGGCTTGATCCCCGGGAATTTCTTGGAGAAGCCGGTGGCCTCGGTGGAGAAGTTACAGAACGCTCCGAAGCAGAAGATGCCGTGAGGATGGTAGCCGAAGATGTAGTTACGGTTGGGGGGAAGGTTATAGGTCTTAATGAGCTGTGGACAATAAGACAATAAAAATAAACCACATATCACTTACAAAGAGATCTTATCTCTTATTAAAAACTCTCGTATTAATAATGAACACTTTTACTGTTGTATTTATAAACAAAGGTTATTTTCACCAGGTCCTCCTTATATGATAAACTTTTATCACTTTTAAGTTTTTTTTGCTTTCCACTTTCCATATATGGCCATCACTTCCTGTTCTGTAGCTGCAGCCCAAATCACAGTCACACATTTTATACTGTAGGTAGTGTTGTTTACTGAATATCTTTTCTATATATAATCCAGTAGATTTTTGTCTTGTGTTAAATGTTCTGTTTAGAAAGAGTGACACCAAGTCCCACAAAGTCAGAGTGTTAAACTCCTGAGATGTTTAAGCTGTGCGGATGTAAAAAGCACTCATTTGTATTTTTAGAGAAAATCTTAGTTCTCTAAAGGTTCACGTGTAAATTGAGTGTTCTTAGCTTTGAAGAATCTTTTTTAATCTCAGGAGCACGAAGACCATGCTGGTTCTCACACACACCAATCGCGCTGAACGTGAAAGTCACGTAATCACTGAGGCAAAGTTACAAATCAGGAGTTAACGCTCGGCTGTTCAAAGAAAAATCTATTAGAAACTGATGAAACAGTAGTAAACAAACAAACAAAAAAAACAAAAACATGTGTTTCACCGCAGTGATGTCGGTGACGTTGCTTGAATATTTACACTAGCCAGAGTTTGACCTGCTGATGATGATGTTCGCTAAGAGAACTTAACGCTAGTCCGCTAGTCAAACCTGCCATTAGCAAAGAATTCACTTTCAGTTATTCTCGAATAAATGTTTAAAGTCTTAGTGGTTATTGATATTAAACTGCTGTGTAGTATACTGACTGTCACTGTCACTGTCAGTGTGTGTGTGTGTGTGTGTGAGATACAGATTAGCATTAAAAAGCAGTTAGCTTCCCACTCCAGATCTCAGGATTCTTCTTGTGTAATCAGATATACAGAAGATATGGATTTTAAAAAGCTAATCGTGTGCGCTGTACCCGAGCTACGCTGCTCTCGGTGTGATTACGTTTGCGTGTGTGTTTGTCCTGATCACATCGAGGGCGAGTGCATTAAGTGTGATTAAGCCTTGACCTCCTGGACTCCATGTGCTCGTCTCGTTATCTCACTTTAACACTGACACAAACAGCTAAAGCTCTCGCTCAGCAAACCGCTGCGTTCTATCAGGACGTACAAAGTCTACAGGACGGCCGTGTGGCTCGGAGAAATCCCCGCAGGGCTCCGCCCCCCGTGCTCCGCCCCCCCCGCGCTCCGCGTGTGCAGGTGATCAAAGGAGAAAGATACGAGTGCTCGACCCGCAGCTGACCCGCCCTTACGGTACTCGATTAATTAACCCTGACCGTATCTCATTATTACTCTTATTCATAAACATACTAAGTGGACCAGCTGTGCTGGAAGGAACAATGGCATGGCTGATGTGCTCGGGGTCAAAGGTCAGCAACTCCAGTGTTTCTTTTTACTGATTGAGTTTTATTTATAACAGATTGCGTGTACGCTACTGACTCTACTTACATTTATGGAGGAAACTAACAGTCCTGAGACGGACATTTCACCCAATGTCACAGTGTGTGTGTGTGTGTGTGTGTGTGTGTGTGTGGATTACTTTTTTGATGTAACTAGTAATCTAACGCGTTAGTTCGCCATTTAAGTTCTCAGTTATTTAGTTATTTTTTCAAAAATGTAATCCGTTATTCAGACACTTTATGTAACCCGTGAGCCAGACAGCAGTGATTCCCAATCCGTTAGTGTGTGTGTGAAAGTCGTCCTACAAGCCCCGCCCCTGATAACCGCCCCCTCTGTTACTCCTGCTGTTATACCCCGATCTCACCTGTGCGGTTTGACTATATGAGGATCGACGCGCAGAAAGACGGAAGTGATGAGTGATGACGGTAGAATAATTATAAAGGTCTCGACTAAAACAACACGTATGAGGAATCACAAAGGAGTTTTCATTTTCTGTAATGGAAAAGTACTCGAACTAGTTACTTTTAGCAGGAAGTAACGCTGTAATGTAACGTTTTAAAGACAGTAATTTTTATAATTAGTTACTTTATAAAGTAACGTCCCCCAACACTGCTGAAACCCACAAACAAACATCACACACACGGTGACAGAGTGACACACGACCACACACAGTGTGTTACAGGATTCAGGACCGAGAGCGGCCACACTGCGGCAGAGCGTCTCACTCTAAACGTATTCGGTGCCGCGCTACTCCGCACACACGAGCTCATCGACACCTCTGATTGGTCGAGGCGGCAGTGACATCACAACGCATTCCTCAGACTTCACACTCACTCGGACAGGAAAATAATCTCTGAAGTACGTCCAGACGGTCCAGCTCCTCACCCACGCTGATCTGCGGCCACCTGGATCACACACACGCGCACACACACACAGGTGAATTATCCAAAAATAATATGTCTTTTTTAATATTTCAGTCACATATTATGTTACACACACACACACACACACACACACACACACACTGACCTTGTTTAGGTGTGTTCCAGTCGAAGATGAGCCAGGAGAAGTAAACGACTGAGAGAACCCACCAGTCTGTGAACAGCAGGCAGAGCAGCAAGACCGTGGCAGCAATGCCTTATGGGTAAAGAGGAGAGAAGGACAAATTACACACACACACACACACACACACACACACACACTCACTAATAAACCGATAAACTAATACACTTTATAATAAAAAAAAGTTTGTGAAAAAAGACATGTAGAGAGACAGAGTGACAAGGAAAGAGAAAGATCAGACAGAGACAGACAGATTAAAAGAGTGAGTGAGACAGACAGGGAGACAGACAGGGAGACAGACAGAGAGACAGACAGGGAGACAGACAGGGAGACAGACAGAGAGACAGACAGAGAGACAGACAGGGAGACAGACAGGGAGACAGACAGAGAGACAGACAGGGAGACAGACAGGGAGACAGACAGAGAGAC
>JAQQZT010000009.1:647697-667723 GCA_030068275.1 Clarias platycephalus | reverse complement strand
AGGGATTAAGGGGTTAGAGTTTAAGGGATTAGGGGGTTAGAGTTTAAGGGATTAGGGGGTTAGGGGTTATGGGATTACGAGTTTAGGAGTTATGGGGTTTTGGGGATTAGAGGTTTAGGGGTTAGCAATTAGATTTTAGGGATTAAGGGGTTAGAGTTTAAGGGGTTTAGGAGTTATGGGGTTTTGGGGATTAGGGGTTTAGGGGTTAGCAATTAGATTTTAGGGATTAAGGGGTTAGAGTTTAAGGGGTTTAGGGGTTAGGGGGTTTTAGGGGTTAGCAATTAGATTGTAGGGATTGGGGGTACGAGTTAAAGGGGTAAGGGTTTAGGGATTAAGCAGATTAGGTTTTTAGTGTTAAGAGCGAGGTGCTATGGTGTTGTGGGCCAGGATTAAGGATCAGGATTAAGGATTTAAAAGATTTAGATAATCACAAATGGATAATGAGGATTAGGTGCAGCATGTGAGAGGTTAGGGATTAGAGATGATGAGCCAGGGCTAGTTTTAGGATTAGCCTGGTGTGTGTAGCTGTGGTTACGGATCAGCACAGTGGGTGAGGGACTACAGGACTACAGGATTAGGGTGGTACCTTATCAGGTAAGAGCTCTGAATGTCCATACCTGCGAACATGATGTAGTCTCTGAAGAAAGGAGCTCTGAACCACAGAGGCAGCATGAGCAGGTAGCTCCGCAGGCCGGGGAAGAGCTGCTCGAACCCGGTCACCTGCGTGCAGAAGTTAGTGAAGGCTCCGGTCACCAGGACGCCGTGAGGGTGGAACCCCAGGACGTAGTTCTGCCGAGGATCCAAATCCGCCGTCTTCACCAACTACAGCACGGAGAAGACACAGGAATTGTGTGTGTGTATGTGTGTGTGTGTGTGTGTGTGTGTGTGTGTGTGTGCCCCCCTTAATTCCTGTATATTTATTTACCATCCAGCGCTGTGGAACCCTGGGCTCTGATTGGTCAGACACTGTTGATTTATTTTCTCTCACATTAGCTGCTTGGCTCGTTTTATTTACTCCAGATTTAACACTTAAGATTTAACTTAAGTAATATTGGCTTTTTACATGACATCAATAAACAGACACACACACACACACAGAGAGAGAGAGAGAGAGAGAGAGAGAGAGAGACTATTGTTGGAAAAAGAAACACATCTAATCCTTGCTTTAATCAGGACTGAGATTTTAACCCTGACCCTGACTTCACTGATAACGCTCTCTCAGATAAACACACACACACACACACACACACACACAATTGCCCTGCAATAGATTGGCACCGTGTCCAGTGTGTACCCCGCCTCGTGCCCTAAGTCTCCTGGGATAGGCTCCGCCCCCACAACCCTGAATACAGGATAAAGTGGTATAGACGATAAGTGAGTGAGTGAGTGAGTGAGTGAGTAAGTGAGTGAGTGAGTGAGTGAGTAAGTGAGTAAGTGAGTGAGTGAGTGAGTGAGTGAGTGATTGCTGAACTCACTGATCTTCCCTCTAGTGCGCTGTTCATATTTTTGTCCACTAGGTGGCAGCACCGAGTTACTGAAGTAAACACAGTGTGTAGGTTTCCCACCAAGCCTCTGACTCTCACTGCTCACCTGCATCACTGAGTGTGTGTCTGGAGTGTGTGTCTGGAGTGTGTGTCACTATAAGGCCACAGTTGATGGTCCATTTATGACTTAAGTCATTTATTCATTTACGATTCAGAAGCGTCCTCCTTAAAGAAACACCATCAGATCTGAGCAGACAGTTTCTATAGTGTGTGTGTGTGTGTGTGTGTGTGTGTGTGATTGATGTACCTGAATGGGGAAGTAGTCCCTCAAGTAGCTCCACACTGAGAGGCGACACATAAAGGGAACTCTCCTCCCTCCCTGAGAGGGCGTGTCCCAATCCACAAACCACCAGATGGCGTAGAGCACGCTGACCAACCAGAACCGAGTGAAGAGAAGGTAGCAGAAGAGTACAATGCAGCATGGGGCTGTCTCACACACACACACACACACACATAAGCAAGGCTTGTAATTAAATATACCTTAATGAACCGATGGATAAGCAGCTTTTTGTGCAATTAAGAAAACATAATAACAATTAAGACTGAAGCAGTGCATTCTGGGTAATCTGGGCTCCACCATGATGTGGATGTGATCGTTCATATCGATCCCTCATCACAGCTCAGTAAAAAGTTAAGATTTAAAGTCAGTCTCCAGTGTTCCCAGTATGGACTCCAGTACTTCCTGAGAACGAACGAATGAATAAATATATTTAAGGTTAAACTATTATTCCTAGGAGGCGGAGCTTATCAAAGAGCAGAAGTTCCTTTCAGGTGACCCTCACTCACTCACTCACTCACTCATCATCTAAAGCACTCAATCCTGTATACAGGGTGGCAGGGGGTCTGAAGACGATCCCAGGAGACTTAGGGCATGAGTCAGGGTACGCTCTGGACAATTCATCACTGAGCACACACACACAGACCTCGAGTTGGGAATCAAACCCAGACCCTGGAGGTACAAGGCGACAGTGCTAACCAATACACCACCATGTCGCTGGTGTGACTCTCACTCGTGTACTTTGTGTGTTTAATGTGTGTGATGATGTGCACACCAGGCTGAACTGGAAAAAGGACGCGCTCTAATCGGGGATTCCTGATAGCCACGCGGTCGTCTTTAATCACTCGGTTCGTCCGTGATAACGTTGTGCAACAGCTCGCTAATGACACTTCACTCCCTGAGTGCTCCCTGAACGAGACTTGCAAGGAGTAAAATCACATTATACTGTATTCTGTTACAGAAAAAACACACCTTTTGCAGGAATCCCCCTCTGTCCAGAGGCTTAACCACCAGGCCCGCTGATGACAGATCAGACACACACCTAATCACGCTCAGGGTTATGACGGATACGTACAGTAAACTCACCCAGAGCGAGGAAGGAGAAGACCCACTGCAGCACGGCGGCCGTCTCCAGCCTCCTCCTCATGGGCACGTTAACCGGAGCGAAGTTTACCTTCATGACCAGCCGAGAGACACAGAACCGACACGCAGGAGTGAGAGATCAGTCCAGAAAACAGCGCTCACTGCTGCGGGGTCAAAGTCTGCCTTCATCCTCCTCCTCCTCCTCCTCCTCCACTTCTTATCTGATTTGACACTCTATTACTGACCTTTGACCTCGAAGCAAAGTGCTTCACACTATTGGGTTCTAAAGTTTGGCAAGCTTTATTACCAGTTACTATGACGACACTGAGGATAATCTTAGCCGTGGGTTTTCCGGTGTCTGAGGTCTGATGAGCACTTTTCAGGTCACAGGCTTCAGGATCTCGAAGGTCATGACCTGGAGTCTCTCCACAGCACTGCGCGGAATCAATGAATGCAGCCTGTTTTAGTAAAAGCTAGCAAAGTGTAATTTGCTACATCGTATCGCATGAGCTGGTGTGTGAGACTGTAGTGAGTGACACAACATCTACAGTATGAAACATGACACATGATGGCGTTCCTGTCCTCAAATTTACCTTAGAGATAATGCAAGGTTGCTGTCTAACATGACTGTGCAGCTTATTGGGAACTAAAATGAGGTTTGTTTTTAATGATCTTTTTAAATATACTGTATATGTCACAGGTGTTCCTCACTGATGTACACAAGCGCTCGTGTGTTCACTGTAGGTGCTTCAGGGCTTCAGGACTCAAAGTTGCCCGAATGTGGCGACCCAGTTTAATCGTGTGTTTGATCATCTCAGTCCTCAGACGTGAATAAACCTCAACACTGAACCTGGCGCTGTGTTTACTACAGATGGCTAGTGTGAGCAGCACCGCTTTTCGCGAGCGGAAGCTAACGGCCAACGGCACCATCAGTGTAAACACGACGACCATCTGTTTGTTCGGCGTCCAAAAATAAACGCTCCCTTTAACTGAAGCACAGCGCCGGCTCCTCTCAGGACTGCATGTGATACTCATAATGACAAATAGGACTAAACCTCTGTGCTGTTCTTCAAGTCTGTGTTTTTAAACCTAAAGCATTCCCAGAGTCCTTTAAAGGTGGTTAGGAGGCAGCCAAAAATGGCTTTGACTTCATGATGGACTGAGGTGCAACTTGTGGATGATGCACCCCATTTAGTGCACCTTATAAAGGGCTTTAGTGGTTAATGATATGAATAAGTGCACTGAACATTCGTGCAAAATCATGACACTCAATAAACTGAAAGTGCACCATCGTTGAGGTAAAGAGTTTGTAGAAATTGTTAAAAGTTTAAAGATTAAAATAAGCTGATTAGCATCTGGCACATACCTGCTCATAACTTCTCTTCTGCTCAACATTTTGAATTAATTTATGCCTCAGGTTTTCATAGTGTACGTACCATGTTTTAAAGTAAGGCATGATGACATGCTGTCGTATGTGTGTGTGTGTGTGTGTGTGTATATGTGTGTATTGAGGATTGTGGCAGCTTGTAAGTGCATTACACTTGTTTCTGTGTCTTCTGCATACTCTGCCTGTACATGGTAAACTATCATGCTGATTGGTTAAGTGGTGCGTATAACCACGCCCACCTCGAGCCAAACGCGCTGAATGAGTAAAAAAAAAAAAGAAAAAAAAAAGAATATGGCATAAAACTGCTCATAAGTTCAGGTAAATACTGAAGGACCAAAGTTACATTAAATTCAAACTCAGCTGGACAGACATACAGACATACAGACAGAACATATTTCTGTGACTGGTTTCGGGTCCTCCAGTGTATGAAACATAAAGATATCATTGAAAGAGCGAGTTCTGACCCAACGTACAGGAAAAAAATATTTTATTTATATACAGATTAAATCATCATCATCTTCATCATGAAAAAAGAATGTAAAAACCTTCTCAACAGTGTGTGACTGATAGTTAGTAACCCGGTGTAAGAATCTATTTAATGATGGAAACTTCAAAGCACTTTTGTAAGTCGCTCTGGATAAGAAGAGTCTGCTAAATGTAAATGTAAATCATCATTATTATAATCAAAATGAATTCAGTATAATATAATTAATTGATTAATTAATTACTTATCTGCTTTGTTAGATAATGGTCTCATGTACAGATTTAAAATATAAATATTTGTAATACTAATATACAGTAAAATAAATCTTCAGAAATGTTTTCTGCTTTAAAATTATTTTTTAATCTTTACTAACCAATCAGAGAGGATGGTCAGACCGCGCGCGTGGGCGAAGACTGACTAATCACAGCGGAGCGAATTCTCACTGGGCGTGGTCACGAGGATATCAGTTATAGCGCTCGCGGAGGGATGCTGAGGCGAGGGAAGACACGCGGATGGGGCGGGGCGAGGCAGGGCGGGGCGGGGCTGCTGCACCATGCAGAAACTCTCCTTGTTGTTGTTGTTCCGGCTGTTCGAATCAGGAGTCGACACGGGTTCTGACTCCGAGTCACTGTACCGGAGAGTCTTTACTTTACTCGTTTATTACAGTGAAGCTTTAAAGGGCTGAAACTCGTCTACTTTGTGCACCGGAACTCATTCTGCACGGCACAGGGCGGAGCCACAGCGCACCTGAGCCGACTCAGTGTGAGGAATCGATCCAGAGATTCGGCTCTTTTCGGGATCGACTCACCGTCCCCGGTGCTGTGGATGTGCGCGAGCGCGGCGGGGCGACGGACGGACGGACGGACAGCGCGCGAGCTTCATGCGGGTTTATGCAGTTAAAATAGGAAACAAAAAAACAGAAGAGCATCGAAGATTATTAACCATCATCATCATCATCATCATCACTGCAGCGATGATTTTAAAATAACGTTGTTGTTGTTTTTGTTTTGTTTTTATAAAGAGGACATTAGATCTTTGGTCTCTTTGATCTGCTGTAAGGGCAAACGAGGCGCGCGAGGTAACGGATTGCATCCGATCCGATTGCACCGGGACTGAGTGTGTGTGTGTGTGTGTGTGTGTGTGTGTGTGTGTGTGTGCACGCCCCAGACGCGGTACTAAAGCATGGCGTGGCCGTGTATTTCCCGCGCGTGCTGCATGGCCCGGTTCTGGTCCCAGCTGGACCAGGCCGACATCGCGGTGCCGTTGGTCTTCACGAGCTACACGGACGCGTGCGACACGGTCCAGCCGCGCGTGCAGCCCGGAGCGAGCGGGGTCTCCATAGAAACGCAGCCTGGCGGCACCGGGAGCGCGCAGGAGCAGGTGGCGGTCTCCAAGGGCCCGGGCGCGCACCCGACTGCCGCGTCGAGCGAGAGCGCGCATGGCTCCGTCATGCGCCAGGACTTCAAAGCGTGGAAAGTGCGGCGCGAGCCGAGCTGCAAGCCCAAGCGCGAGTACCACGAACCGGAAGTGCCCCTGGCCACCGAGACGCAGTACCAGAAGGACTTTAAGCCATGGCCCATCCCGCGCAGGGATCACCCCTGGATCCCCAAAGCCATGCGCGCGGAGCAGGACGGCGGCGTGGAGAAGGGCCAGATCGCAGACAGGGTGCAGGAGAAGGAGATCCTGAAGAGGACGCAGGACAAGAAGATGGAGGACCAGGCCGACAAGGGGTCAGAGGTCAAGCACGACCCGGAGACGCTCGGGGGACGAGCGGCCGCAGACGCGATGAACCGGCAGATCAAGGATGAAGTCGGCGGCGGAAGTTCCTACAGGTGAACTTTACTCCAGTGTTTTAAGGAGCTCCTGTGGAACCCCACAGCCTCTCTGCCCTGCCCACTTCACTGCAGACACTCACACACACACACACACACACACACACACACACACACACACACACACACACACACACACACACACACACACACGCGCACACACACACACACACACACACACACACATCTGGAGTTCAGCTTCTACCCCAGTGAGGACACACACTGGCCCTCGGGTCTCCTGGAGAACATCTTCAAAGCCTCAAATTAGCCTTTAAGTATCAGGACTGAAGTGAATGGCGTCTGGGGTGTTAAGTCCTCATACTTAAAGCTGACTTAAAGGCTAATGAAGGCATCCTTCAGACATTCTTTAATTGGGAGCACGGTGGTGTAGTGGTTAGCGCCTCCAGGGTCCAGGTTTCCCGTCTGCATGGAGTTTGCATGTTCTCCCCATGCTTAGTGGGTTTCCTCCAGGTACTTCAGTTTCCTCGCACAGTCCAAAGACATGCAGATTAGGCTGACTGATTTTCTGTGTGTGAAAGTGTGTCAGCACGGTCGCAAAAATAGGAATAAATGTCCTCCATCATCCCTAGTTAGAGTGCAGCGGTTCCTGGATAGATGGATTTTTTTTTGGGGGGGGGGGAGGGGGATTAGAGCTTTAATGTGTCGTGGGGACGTCCTGCAGTCGTACCGGTGCTCCCTGGGATTGTGCTGCACCTGAACTAATGCTGTTAATAATGTGCAGACACTCAGCCAGCACACACTCCTCTCTCAACCCTAACAGGGTTCTGTTCATAGTTACTGTTTGTTCTACACAGATGTTCTCCCTGAGCCCCGTTTGTGAAAAGAGCAGTCAGTTTTAGGGTTCTCCGCGGGACCTTTCATCATGGACTGTTGTTTTTTTCTTTACAGTGTGCGAAAGCGTTACACTGGGACGTTACAGTGGATGAGACGGCGTCAGGTTAATCAGGGACATGGTGATGGTGAGGGGGGACACGTTAGGCAAAACATCAGCATAAATAACACCAGGCCTTCTGTCGTGTCACATGTGGTGGCGGTGAGTGAAGGCGTGTTTGTAAGAGTGACTGATGAAAGTCCGCTGGTGAAGACGTACAGTGTTAATGGCAGCCTGCAGTGTGGCGTCAGGTGACCTGGGTGGGTGGGGGGGGCTCTCATTGGCTGGAGGTCTACTGATGGCTCCGCCCCTTCAGCTGAGTGCTGTGGGGTTCCTTTCTCTGTGCTTATAGCGCATGGTCCATGTATGAATAATGTGTGTGTGTGTGTGTGTGTGTGTGGTCAGTAACCCTGTGAACCTCTTTAATTCTGTCTGAAATCTTGTGCTGTTGTTGAATCGCTTTTTTACTGAGACGGCAGAGTGTTTACCCACAATGCACCTCTCTGGCTTCTCTTCACATCTCTATACACTGCCAGTGCATCACCATGGCAACGGGCTCTTTCAGGCAGGGAAGTAGTAAAGAATAGAAGTGTGTGTGTGTGTGTGTGTGTGTACTTGAGCAGCTGGGCCTCACCGCAGCATTTACTCATTTAAGATCTCTAATTAACTCATTATTCTGGATTACACGATGCTGGTTTAATGCCTGTTTCACTCTGTGTGTGTGTGTGTGTGTGTGTGTGTGTGTGTGTGTGTGTGTGTGTGTGTGTGTGTTGGCTTTTAGAGTCAGTACCAAGCACCAGATGAACCTCAGGACACCAGAGTCATTGTTACGAAGCGTTCTGGATGTCCGTTTCTCCCTCGCTCTGTTTTCCTCTCGTCCCACATGATGATGATGATGATGATGATGATGATGATGGTGGTGAGGAAGTCGTTTTTCTGATACACCGTGCTGGTGTGATGAAGCAGAGTTACTCTTATCACCAGGAGTTGATTAGTGAGGCGCACGGACGGGTTTAAACCCGAGTCCTGCTGCAGATCTGATTCAGAGGATTAATCTGAGTTATGGTGCTGTAGTGGTTTCTGCTCTGCTGCTGTCTGTTATATTCTAATCACGTTACTCGCTCGATAATTTCCTCCACTTAGGGAATATGATGAGAGAGAGAGAGAATTGGAGCCAAACCCATAAGTGAATAAACGCTAACACGTGTCTCCTGGAAGTATCCTGCCTTATAGTTATCAGAATAAGGCTTTTATTTTATTTTATAACCCGGCAATACATACACACACACACACACACACACACACCTGTTAACAGATCATCTTAATACAGTTCAGTCTTAATGCGCCATGTTGTCCATTATGTTACACACACACACACACAGCAGAGAAGCTGAATCAGCTGGAGTCGTGGATGAACCTGACGCCCCTGGTGGTTCTCGTGGGGTTCAGGACGTCACACACTCCAGCACTGGTGCGGATTTCCAGTAAATCCAGCAGTGTGTGTTAATCAGGAATCTCACACATTCATATTTCTATTTCTAACCTGAATCCTCTTACGGAATCACTTCAGACTAAATTCTGAACACGCCTGGCCTCCAGTCGCACCACGTCTCCCGCTAGTCACCTTGTCTTTCTTTTTACACGCGTCTCTCTCCTCCGTCTCCCTGTCTCTAATCTCACCGTCTTTCATTTGCAGGACGGAGTTTAAAGCGTACACAGACGTGAAACCGGCCAAACTCATCCGCGCCAAGTCCCAGTACCAGCCCCCGGGCGGGAAGACCGACCTGGAGACGAGCTACAGCGCCACCTACAGGGGAGAGCAGGGCAAAGCGCAAGCAGCTGACAACAAGGCGCAGGAGAGGAGGAGAGTGCGCACGCTGTACAGCGAACCCTACTTCGAGCCCACTAAGGTGAGGCCACGCCCCGCTCATTTATATTCATGATATGCAGATATGTGTTTGTGTTGAATTTGAATAGAACGAACAGAGACGTTTACACACACCAGATATTTTAACATTTAAACATTTTAAACATTTAATACTTTTAAACATTTTATTCAGCAGGACCATTTTATTTTATTGGTTTCTGCAAATACACATCGTTATTGAAGAGGATGTGCAGTAGACTGCTGTATAACTTGGCCACGCCCACTTGTGCTTTATGACTGAACGCTTCTCTGCAGGCGGACAGATCGAGTGTCCCGCGCTCCAAGCCGAAAAAGACGCCGTCCTCTTCGTCCTCTCACGGTAAAGCGGTGAAGAAGTCGAAGGAGAAGCAGGCGGCGCCGGGCTCGGGGCGCGGCACCAAGAAGAAGAGCTCTGAGAACCAGCGGCCGAGCGGCAAGGAGAAAAGTAAAGAGATGAACAACAAACTGGCTGAGGCGAAAGAGTAAACACCACCGCACTTCTCCTCTCACTTCCTCTCTTCCTCAACACAGCCGCAGAGGCTGGACCAATCAGCTAAGAGCTTTTCACTCAGCGACTCCTCCCTCACTGTAGTGCTCTTCCTCTCTCTCTCTCTCTCTCTCTCTCTCTCTCAGACACTCGCGCATCCTGAATTACCCAGATGTCTGCAGTCCCTGGATCAAAAGGGGCGGAGCTTAAATTCATATAATCATCCAATACTAAACTGGATTCTATGACAACAGCGCTGGATTTAATTACACAGACAAATAAATTAGCAACATGTTCTAAACTAGCTAAGCTAACAAGCTACCATTAATGAGGCTAGTCAGCTTGACCGCTATCATCTAAAAGTTATTTATCGTTAGCCCAAATGTTCACAGAAAGTTTACGATTGGCTAATCAGATTTCATTTAAGCTCCGCCCTGTTTGACCCAGGGCCAATACAAAATCAAGACCTCTCTCTCTCTCTCTCTCACCTATCCATGTGTCTGTCTCTCTTACTCTCTCTCGCTTTCTTACTCTCTCGCTCCCTTACTCTTTCTGTCTCTCTCTGTGTCTCTCTCTCTCTCTCTCTTTCTATTTTATGCTTGTCAGGTTCTTCTACTTACGTATAAAGCGTTAAACGCCCCTCATTATGCGATCACTTGTCATTTGCATTTGCCTCAGCTCCGCCCACCTGCCCCATCCCACCCTGCTCCTCCCTCACTCCTCGTCTCCAGAGGTGGGGTTTCCATGGCAACCGCTAGCCCGGTTGGCCCATGGATGGCGCCGATGATGCTGGTGCTGGTTCTCTGCATGGAGCGGCTGATGGAATGCATCATCACACTCGGGACACGTTTATCGAAGGAACTTGGACTCGGGGGGGGGGGGGGGGTGTTGGTGTCATTGATGATTTTTATGCAGCATGAACCGTGACGCAGACATTTCCATCCATACACAACAACAACAACAACAACAAAATGACACAACTCCTTTGATAAATGTGTGTACCCTTCCTGCCTGCTTGTTCTGAGCATGTGTGTGTGTGTGTGTGTGTCTCTGCTTATCTCTGGCTGTGTCTCAAATCACATGCTACGCTTTAATGTAGTAGACAGATAAACAGATAAAAGAGGAAGCCCGTGTGACTGTCCTGCCAGACTACAGGGATGTAACTCACTCTGCTAAAAAGATTACTCTAATTAAACTTCAGATAATTGGATTATTGTTATTATTTTTTATTTTTTTCCCCTTAATTTTAAAAACGTAAAATTAATCTGTCAGCTGTTAATTGGCTGATTTTAGGGAAACAGACAATTAAGTTTCTTTTATAGTTTGTTTTACATTTTATTAATTAAAGATTCAGATAAAGATTCAAGTACAATCTTTAAATAACGCTGTAAACCTTCAGAAAAAATTATTACTCTTACTTTAAGTTAATTTTGTAAAATAATTGTAAACCATCTATTTATTAATTATTTATTAATTCAATTAAGTTTTATATTCAGTAGTTATTTTGTGTACTTAGTTTATTTTAGTTTATTTATTATTTGTATTTGTTTATAATTTTACAATTTAATATGAGAAAACAAACTGCAAAAATGCAGAAACCCTGCAGACTTTACATAAGATGAGGAGTCGAGCTGGACGATGAGACGGTACGAGACGGTACGAGACTGTACGAGACGGTACGAGACGGTACGAGACTGTACGAGACGGTACGAGACTGTACGAGACGGTACGAGACGGTACGAGACTGTACGAGACTGTACGAGACGGTACGAGACTGTACGAGACGGTACGAGACGGTACGAGACTGTACGAGACGGTACGAGACGGTACGAGACGGTACGAGACGGTACGAGACTGTACGAGACGGTACGAGACGGTACGAGACTGTACGAGACTGTACGAGACGGTATGAGACTGTATGAAGGTTAGATGAATTTGCTCCTGTAGCCACGCCCTTGTTTACATCATCCTCCAGGGTGTAGCATGAGAGCGCTAGTCGCTCCACCATTAGCTGTTCAGTTGATGCTAAGCTGGTTAAGTGATGAAGTGTGTGTGTGTGTGTGTGTGTGTGTGTGTGTGTGTGAAAGAGAGAAATCCTTCAGTAAAAAATAGGGAGATTAAAAGTCCATAACTGAATAACTGCTAGCACATGCTAATCTGTTGCTGCTTTTTGGTGCTAATATTAGCATCGGATTTAGCACAGTGCTAATGTGCAGCTCCTACAGACTGACGTGTCTGTGACAGAGTAGTGCAAACTCTACACACTCTACGTCATTTGAGACATGTTTATGTTTATGTTTATGTTTGTTTGTTTGTTTCGCCGTGACTGGACAGAGTGATTAGAGGAAGTCCAGCTCCAGCAGCGCTGTGTAACGGACATGGTCTCCTCTGAACACCAGTGTGTGTGTGTGTGTGGAGCTATACAGGAGTGCAGTCAGTCACAAGGGCTGGGTCGCTGTTGCTATGACAACCAACTAGATCAGAGTAATGTGATTATGGGATGGCGTATGTATCTGTCTTTGGGGAAGCAGTGTGTGTGTGTGTGTGTGTGTGTGAGAGAGAGAGAAGGGAATAAAAAACAAAAGGAAGAAATGGTAATAAATTATGGAAAAATTTAACACACACACACACACACACACACACACACACACCCCCACTGGAGTCCCAGACAGAGTTTATTTATTATTAATTATGCTTTAATGTGATCCATACATCCTCCTCTTCCTCTTATTTCTCTTCTTCCTTCTCTCCCTCTTGAGCTCTTACTTGTCCTCCTCTTCTTCATCCTCCTCTTCATCCTCCTCGTCCAGATCTTGTGTAATCCTTTTCATATGTCACTCCTGAATTCACATCGTCTCGTTCCTTCCCTTGTGCTCCTCTTCTCATGACTCCATCTTCCTAATAGTCCTCTGTCCCTCAATGCTCCTCCTACTTCCTGTCCCTCTCTGGTCTCTCCTTCTTTTGTCCTCTTTATTCTTCTTTCTCCTTCATTTTCTCTTCCCCTGTTTTCCACTCCTCTACCACACTGCATGTCGACATCTACATGCTTTTTTCTCCAAAAGTTGTAATTTTGACCTTCACTAACACACACACACACACACACACACACACACAGGGCAGAAGAGTGAGTCAGTGTGTAGGAAGTGATATCAGGAAAGATGAATTCTACCATGGCTGTGTGTGTGTGTGTGTGTGTGTGTGTGTGTGTGTGTCCCTCCTTGCTGCTGTTCCCTCATCTGTCTCTGGCCTTGTGTGTGTTTTGTGCTTTGATGTTGCTTCACGCTCTCCTCCATGTCCTGTGGTGTGTGTGTGTGTGTGTGTGTGTGTGTGTCCTCAGGTCTGTGTGTTGGTGTTAGATTAGGAAGCTGAAACACGCGATGCTGATCCGCTGATCCTCGTTAGCAGGCTGATGGAAAGACTCGTTATTACATGAACACACTCACTCGTGAAGGCAGGTGAAGTGAAGAGGAACACGTGTGTGTGATCATGTCACTCTTCTGGTCTTCGGTGTGAACTGACTTTAGGAACGTTTACTGAAAACACACACACACACACACACAGGGAAGTGTCTCTGGGTCAGTTTACTTCCAGTCCTGTAATGTTCAGAGGCTGCTACTCAGATTAGCTTTAGTGTTAAATGAGAGTAATGTTGGTGTTCGGACACACACCTGGACAGATGTTCTACACACCACGCCTGCTTATCACTGGTGCTACTTTTACCTCCATGCACTGTTCAGGCATTGATAAACGAGGGAGAGAGGGAGAGAGGGAGCGGCGATGATGAACCTGTGATCATGTGACCTGTACTTTATCTGCTTTGCTCATAATAATAGAACATGTTACTAATAAACACCACGGCAAGAAGCCCAAGTGTCTCGATGCGTTTTGTTTAAGAGATGGGAAGGATCCCTCTCTCTCTCTCTCCTCTTCCTTTCTTTTCTCTCCCTCTCTTCTCTATTCCCTCTCTTTTTTTATTTATTATCCCTCTCCTCTTCCTCTCCTTTTCTTATCCTTCTTCTCTCCCTCTTTTCACTTTCTCTCCCTTGCTTCTCTCCTCCCTCTCATCCCTTTTTTCTCTCTTTTTCCTTATATCCAGTTCCTGCTCTTCCTCACTCACCCTCTTCACCACGCTCTTCCCATCAGCCCCCTTTGCTTTGTTTTCCTTTTCACTTCCCTCATCTCCTGCATCCTCCACTTCCTGTTTGTCCCTTCTCATGATCTTCCCATCTTCCTGCATCTCCCATAATCCCATTTATCTTCTTTTCTTATTCGCCTCAGTCTGTCTGTCCGTCCTCTTCTCTTTTCCTGTCCCAGTCCCCCTGTCCTTCCATTCACACCTCTTCTCATGTGCTTCCATACGACTTTAGTTCCTCCTTGACCTTTTCCTGTTTGCTCCTCTCTTCTTATTTGTTCTTCACTCGTTTCCCGACTTCCCGTTTGTCCCTATTTCTTTCTCCCTTCCTAATCACCAGTCTTTGCCTTCCTCGTCTTCTTTTCGTTTACTTAGTTTTTTTTCTCCATTTGTTGGGTTTTCCACTTTAACCTCCTCTACCATCTACGCCCCTGTTTGTCCACCTCATCCCCTCTCGTCCCCGGGACCGTGGAGGGTTTGGGACTAAACGGTAGGTGAACTACTCGGTGTGTGTGTTGTCTGTGTATGTGTCTGTGTGTGTGTGGTGTGTTTTCTCCACATGGAAGAGAGCTCCAGTAGAGCAGGGTTAGCTGATGATGAAATATCACCACACCGCCGTATCTGTGGTCTGGGACCCGAGTGAGCTCTGATCAACCCCATACATCGAGTCCCTGTCTGATATATCGGATATCCTCCCTGAGATGCACTCCTCCGGTGTGAGATGCACTCCTCCGGTGTGAGATGCACTCCTCCGGTGTGAGATGCACTCCTCCGGTGTTCAGGATGTTTCAGCAGTCTATAGAAAAAAATCAAATGTGCGAGTGGCAGATTCAGATTCACTTCTCTTTTCAGTAAAAAAGCGGCAGATTCGGTCTCACTACAGTCAGGTGACCATGATGATGATGATGATGATGATGATGTCATGACGGAGGATTGTCTTACAGTGATCTGATGTGAGTCATGTGACAAACGCTGATTTTGCTGTAGCTAATCCGTGGATTTTTTTTTTCTTTTCCCGTCTCATTTTTTCCTTTTCTTTAAGGCTCGTGCTAAAACAGCAGCACTACGTTCAGCTCTGTCAGCCAATCCGAGATATCGGGTGGGTGCAGACGCTAAAGCAACACCTGTGGCGCTGCGCTCTACCTGAGCCAAGGTAAACACACACCTGAGAGCAGGCACACGGCATGCACACATCACTCTCTTCCACATGGAGAGCCTTCGCTCTGGGGTTCATGGTTTTGTCCTGAAGTTCAATGTCATGTATTTAAAAAATATATATTCCATTAGAGATCCACGGTTCCGTGTGTGTGTGTGTGTGTGTGTGTGTGTGTGTGTGTGTGTGTGTGTGGAGAAGTCCATTGTATATCACCATCGTCCTCACCAGGGGCCACCTGATACCATATTATCATGATACCTCTTCGATCCGTATCGCGATTCTATACACATCACCATTTTATAAATATCCTGATTCGATATGGTGTGAATAGTTTAGAGCACTATTGGAGTCGATACATGACCTGACACACAAAAGAGTCACGATACACCTCTGAGTGGATTTTTTGCTCCACCGTATCTGACTATCAGACCCTCAGCCTGATGGATGTCGGTGTCTCTGTGTATCTGAAACAGCACTGATTAATTGTCTGTTCTATCAGTTTATACAACAGTGACGGCTGTATAACGGCCTCATCACACTCCGGGTCCAGCTGTTACACACAGCGGTGCTGATGTTCAGTACAACAGTGCTCACTAAAGGTGTGATGTGTTTCAGTGCACATGCTGATTCTGCTGTAGCTAATCCATGGATGTTGTTATTCTTTCCGCTGGGTTTGCTCAGCCGCGTTAACGCTGCCACTTAATCTGACTCGAAATTTAGTCTTCTGATTCTGTTATCCTGTGTGTGTGTGTGTGTGTGTGTGTGTGTGTGTGTGTGTGTGTGTGTGTGTGTGTGTGTGTGTGTGTGTGTGTGAATTATTTACAGTGAACTTTTCTTAATTGTATTTGTGTGTGTGTTTGTTGTAGTCTCCACTGAATGTCTTGAAGTCTTGAACAACCTGAGAAACCCAGAGTTAAACTCAACTCTGATTTGATATGGTTAAATTTTGTTAGATTAGATTAGATTAGATTAGATTAGATTAGATTCGATTTAAAGAGCCCTGTGAGATCCTGACGCTTGTAGACAGAAGGGTGTAAACGGGAATGTGCTGTAATCTGATTAGTCTGAAAGTGATAGACGAACTTAACGGCAGCAGGTGTGGGATGTTGAAGGCTTCATTTCTGTTCTCACTGGATGAAATGTCTTATCTCTCTCTCTCTCTCTCTCTCTCTCCATCTGTTTTTCCTTCTCTTCCTTCCTGCCTTTCTTTATCTCTGTCTCTCTCTTTGCCTCTCTCTCATTCTGTCTCTCTATATTTATCTCTCACCCCCCATTATCTCTCTGTCTGTCTCTGTCTGTCTCTCCATATTTGTCCCTTTCTCTCTCTTTCTGTTGTATCGCTTTCTGTCTGTCGCTCATCCTTCCTCTTCCCCTCTCTGTCTCTGTGTTCCTTCCCGCCTTTCTCTCCCTGTCTGTCTGTCTGTCTGTTCCTATCCTTCACTTTGAATTACTTTGTCCATTTTTCTCTCTACCCCCCACCCTCTCTCTTCTCTTTGTCTCTCTCCATCCTGACCCTAGTGAATCAGAGTCTGCAGTTGGACGAATCAGTGATTTTTATTCCTCTGGAACTTCTGGAGGCGAGCAGGAGCCACAGGAACCACGCAGCAGGGCTGTAGTCCGCTTCGCCCCGGACGTTAAATACTGAGAGCAACACAGACAGACAGACAGACAGACAGACAGACAGAGACATGCAATTTTATGGCAATACATCTAAAATACTTATTTTTGAAAGCTGTCTGATTTCTGCTGATGATCAGTATTAACATTATGAATAAAACCACACACACACACACACACACACACACACACCTTCTGCTTCACTTTAACCCCCCTGACCTTTACACTCAGCTGATTGTGGTCTCTGTAACAGGAATCTTTAAGCTGAGCACCGAAGCACATGTTGGAATATTACAGTACTGTATGTATATAGAGATCCTGTACGTAGTATATTATTATAATTACATTATACACACTCTAGAGCTTCCTGAAGTTACCACGATTCTTTTCTGCACAGACTGTTTGCACAGTTTAAAATGGTGCTAAGAGTTTGTTTTTGGTCTCGCTGCCCATCACAGAGAGAGAGAGAGAGAGAAAGAGAGAGAGAGAGAGACCATCAACACCATGAAGTGCTTCCTTAAATGTACATCATCACTGTATTCAACAATAGAACGTCATCATGTGAATAAATGAGCAAAGATGTCCCTGAGTCCAGGAAGTATGTTTCTGGTACCTAAAGTATCTACAGCCGTTTCCATGGTTACCAACGGTGCGTGGGGTATCGAGGAGGGGGCGTAGCTCTGCCAACACAGACAAGATTTAAACCTTAAGCGTGTACTTCTTCTCAGTATTGAACTGCTTTCTCATGAAGGATAACTTGCTAATGTGTGCAGCGAAGGAAATCCAAGCCTGTCTTATACATCGTCACCCTGAATCCTGTTCATCTAGCTAGCACTTGAGCTAATTTTAAGCTAGAACTTTAGCTAACGAAGTTGAGCTTGGCATTTATAGCACAGCACAGTAGGCCTATGCTAGCTCAGCGCTAGGAAGAACAGTTAGCAAACCTGAGAGACTAGCGTACCCGTAACAAAATTATGTTGCTCAGAATGAGCTTTTCTTGACTCATGAGACTGAATTGAGCGTCTCATTACAAGCTCGACTTTATCTTTCCTATTTCTCCTAAAGCTGACTTAGGAGAAACAAAGAGACATAACTGAGACACAACCCGACACGTACTATTACAGGAAACATTGGAGAAATCTGAGCTGTACATGAGGAACAGACCTGCATTTGAAGAAGCAAATGAGCCACATACAAGACCATAATGAGATTAAAGTCAGATATAAATGAGATGCATAAAACAAATGAGAAATATTCTAGTTTTATTGAACATATAAAAAAAAACCCTCAGTTAACAGCATACAGTGTAATAAATGTACAATTCACACAATATAACAGACACCAGCAAAATCTACCAAATCAAGACACTAAATGTGACCCAACCTGACAAAGATATCAAGTGCCACACTGCTGAAGTCAAAGTATGATTCATACAGGAGTTACACCAAGGCCACAGCATTGTGACGATCGTCCAGTGAAAAGAATCAGTCATAAAGCAGATGGACAAATGTTAAAGGTAAATTGGTTGCTTGTTGTATGTAAGAGCTACAGGAACGGGCCAAAGCCAGGAAAGCTTCTCTCACACCGTCTACATCAGTCTTCTCTTCTGGTGGACGTCCAACATGTTTGTCCAAAGTCTGCAACTCCTGCAGTTGTTTAGTATCTAATGGAACAAATAAAATATATATTAAAACATTTGAGATTTACCTAAACACCATTCAGCTACTCCATTCCCAACTGTCTGAAGGTTGAGAGGTGGGCTTGAGCTCATGGGCTGGTGATCACCTGACTGATGATGTGGTGCTGATGGAGACTCCGGAACATTCTGCTGCATTCCTGGTCTCCTGAGGTGGCATGCTTCGCATTGAAAAGAATCCAGTTAAAGTCAAATGTATATAATTACCAAGATAACCTTTCAACAAACAAACATATTGGTCTTTATCTATAGAATATAAATAACCGATGTCTCTAAAGTTACATGTTCTGGTAACTACTGTTTAACGCTCAAAAACTCATCATGCAGTTTTACCATTTAAAAAAAACTACTTTCAACCTCAAAGTGTTAGTTACCTAGATATGCTAAAGCTAAAGCACCCACAGGTAGCATTTAAATTCTTTTGGCAATTTAAGAACAAATGTAAGTAATTTTCAGCTAAGTATACCACAGTTTTTATTTATTTTATTAAATTTTTTTACCACGGACTCTTTGGTTTAAACTGCGGCAGGTAAAGTAAAGGTCTGGATGGATGATGCTTGGTAAAGTGTTTTTTTTTTGATTGACACCGAGGCCTGGTGATGTCCTGCACGTTTCTCTAACACACTGGACACTTAACCATTTGCAGGCTTGGAGCACGTGTGGGAGAAATTGTGGATAAATTATGTCTTTATTAGAATCTACATGTACTGTAGGCTTTATTTGGGCTTTATACATTTAGTCATAAATGTATAATCACAAATAGGTTTGGTTTTGTTGTATTTTAGTTCTTTATTGGTAATGACATTTGTACAGAATGTAAAGTAAGTTTTTTGCCGGCTTAATTTCAATAAATTCATTAAGGTGTAGACGTTTGTAAAAGGTTAGCCGTGTTGATTAACTAGGGACACCTGGGTGGACTGTACGATAATATAACTGGTGGTTGGATTTTTAAAAAAATAAACAAGCTAGATTTTGAAATGAAATATTTATCTATTACAAAGCAATTATGTAACTGACTTTAGTTGTTATCAACCTACATATCTACATATCTTCATTTCAGAGATCCAACCTACTAACCCTCCCCTCCGTCCACCCGTATGTGACGAGAAAGATGTATATAAGTATAAGTATAAGTATATAAGTATATAAAAAAATACTAAACACTCTTTAGTGTAGATGGCAAGATAGAGTGACATTTTTTCAGCAGAATATATTCTTCAATATAAATAACTGTCTTTCTCAAAACATTTAACAGTGGAAGTTTAACTAGCAATATAGAAGGTAGTCTTTTTTTTTTTTTTTTGCGGGGGTATTTTGCTTTCCCTTATCAGAAATAGCGTTAGTACGCGTCAGCGACAGTTAAAGAGTTTGTAGAAATAGTTAAAGTGTTAAATCTAATAATAATCTGCTGATCTTTAATGTAATCCGTGATATTATTATTATTATTATTATTATGATTATTATTATTATTATTATTATTATTATGATTATTATTTGAGGTTGAAGTCCACGTCCATGTCTGTGTGTCTTTCT
>JAQQZT010000009.1:631301-646179 GCA_030068275.1 Clarias platycephalus | reverse complement strand
ATTAAATCCACCACATAACTGTTCATAACATCACTTTTACTCCACATGTAGATTCACTGATGGTGCAGATTAAACTTCAGGCCGAGGTCTAAGTAAAAGTTTAATTAAATTCTGTCCAGACAGTTTTGTGTGATGCTGCGACTGAGACGGGTTTCGGTTCCTCCAGTGTATGAAAAGTAAAGACATCATTGAAAGAGTGAGTTCTGACCAATGAACAAACAAAACCTCTCCTTTTTTATAGATTACACTCTGAAATGAAATCAGCAAAAGGAAAGGGGCGGGCCTTAGTGAACCCCACGTGCTCGGCGCTGATTGGCTGCAGCGTGTGTCAGTCTGACCGAGTGCACGAGGAGATTTATGAAGAATAGAGATTGTAGATCAGTAGATCAGTAGATCTCTACTTATTGTTATTTAGCTCACAGGTGACAAAACAATCACCTGACTAAGTAGCAGCAGGACAGAGGGCACATGAGATTAGGGTTTTTCACTTGGCTAACTGGATTCAAATCTGTCCAATCAGCAGCGAGCATTTGTGCAGTAAGGACCGCCCACTTTTCTTTAGAGGTCATGGTAATGTGTTGGCGGATTTCTTACAGTGTGTGCACTTATAAACCACTGTGTGTGTGTGTGTGTGTGTGTGTGTTACCATCACATCCATCAGCCATCCATCTTGTTCCGGATCTCCTAAATTATTCAGAACCCCTCTCTCTCTCTCTCTAGATGTTGCCATGGAGACACTTTTCCTTTGCAAAACAAAGAATCCCTTCTGGAAAACTGTGTGTGTGTGTGTGTGTGTGTGTGTGTGTGTGTGTGTGTGTGTGTGTGTGTGTGTGTGTGTGGGTGTGTGAGATGGTACCCTCTAAGTCTCAGGAGAATATCCACACATACACACAAACACGCACACACACACACTTTACACTTTTAACCCAACAGTGTCCTCTAGTGATGGTGAAGCTGCAATCTGTGTGTGTGTGTGTGTGTGTGTGTGTGTGTGTGTGTGTGTGTGTGTGTGTGTGTGTGTGTGTTATTTACAAACAAGAAATTAAATAGTGGGAAATATTTTTATTTCATACTGAGATCATGTGAGTTAATTAGATTTATTTCTCTGAGTAACTTTGTACTGTTCACTATTCAACTAGTAGTTATAATTATATAATTATAATTAATATACAAAATCTTATATTAAATTAACGGTAATTAATAATAATAAAGTGCATGTTAAACTGTATCCATACATCACTTTGTGTTTAGAACATTATAAGGTTATAGATTTACTCTGGAAATTTGCAGCAGGAGGGAACTGATGATGATGATGATGATGATGATGATGAAGATGTAAATATTGCTCAGCAATAATAATAATAATAATAATAATAATAATAATAACAGTAATATTCAACACTAACACCCAGCAGCGTGCTACATCTTGATTGGATTAAGCAGAGTAAATGGAGCGGAGTGATGGAGCGAGCGCACGTGTTCAGGTGTTCACGTGTTGAAGACGTGGTAGGTGAAGTTCTCCTCACGTGGTCTGAAGCGGAAGCTGTAGGTTCCCCTCCTGCGTCTGCAGAACATGGCGACAGCCCCGGCCCCGAGCGCCAACACACACACTCCCAGCGCCAAGAGGACGAAGCCGATAGTGCGCAAGTTCCACACCGTGTCCTGCACGGTCACTTCTACACACACACACACACACACACACACACACACGTACCGACTGGTTTATAGCTGTCATTCATTATTTCACTGGAGTGTAGCGCAGGTGACAGATGTTCTCCTCACCCAGATGTGACTTGAGTACAGGACCGTACGAGGCTTTAGCCATCCCCACCACGTTAGCGTCTCTGGAGGTCCTGGCCAGCCGCGAGGCGCTACAGCCCTAATGCAGAGGAAGTGAAGAAATGACACAAGTGTGTCCTGCTGTCCCACTGACACACACACACACACTCTCACACTCTCAGCGTCAGGGTCACGAGTACAACAACAGCGCTGTGTGTTTGCTGTGTGACTGCTATTATTGACACTATTCAGGTGAATCAGGTGCGATTATACACTCACGGGGCGACACGTGGCTGTGGACGTCTCCACGCAGATCTGAATCTGACAGTGCAGGTAAATCACGTCAAACTCCACCAGGTTGAAAAGATTCACAGCCAGCAGAGAGCGAGTGGATTCACCGTTCTGCAGCACACGCGTGTACTTCTCTGGGACAGGACAACTACAGACAGACAGACAGACAGACAGACAGACAGACAGACAGGGACAAACAGAGAACACAAACAGGGAGACAGGCAGAGGGAGAGACAGAAAGTGAGGAAGACAGACAGACAGGCAGCCAGAAAGAGAGACAGTTAGATAGTCAGATAGACAGACAAAGAGGAAAGGACAGACAGTTTGTCAGACAGACAGGCCAAGACAGAAAAACAGAGAAGGAGACAGGCAGAGAGACAGAAAAACATTAACAGGAAGACAATGAGACATACAGACAGGCAGAGACAGGCAGTCAAAGAGAGACGGAGAAAAAGATAGATAGACAAGCAGCGGGACATATCGTCAGAGAGAGACAGACAGTGAGACAGACAGACAGACAGACAGACAGGCATAGGGACAGACAGTGAGACAGACAGGCAGCGAGACAGACAGGCAGGCAGAGAGAGACAGACAGTGAGACAGACAGACAGACAGGCAGAGAGAGACAGGCAGTGAGACAGACAGACAGACAGACAGACAGGCATAGGGACAGACAGTGAGACAGACAGACAGACAGACAGGCATAGGGACAGACAGTGAGACAGACAGGCAGCGAGACAGACAGGCAGGCAGAGAGAGACAGACAGTGAGACAGACAGACAGACAGACAGGCAGAGAGAGACAGGCAGTGAGACAGACAGACAGACAGTGAGACAGACAGACAGACAGTGAGACAGACAGGTGCGGTGTGTGCAGTAGGAGGAGTGCGGACCTGTTTTCGAAGAAGACGCTGTTGGGAAGCTCGACCGGGTTGTTGCTGGGATTCGCCCAGCATTTATTAATGACCACTTTAATCTGCGACATGTTGGAGCTCAGCCCCACCTCCACCACGACCTCATCATCAGGGGACAGCGTGTAGTTCTGAGGCAGAGGGTACGACCCGTTCAACAATCGCACCGTCACGTGGTACATCCCGGATCCCTCCACCACATTGTTAATCGTATCGTACCTGAAAAAGGACAGAACTTTATTAAAATATTTAAATATACATCATTAGTCACATTACATCACGTTATAGAGTTGTGATGTAATAAAACGTGACGAGCCGCGCAGTGACTCGACGCCGCTTAGCACGACAGGAAGGCTAATGGTCTATCTATCAGTGTGCTGAGCAGCAGGGGAGGATGCGGTTGCCATGGCAGCGTGGTACCCGGAGGAGCCGTATCCCGCAGAGATGATGAAGCTGTTGATGTAGGTGCAGATGACAGGAACCCGGAGCCGGGAGTCTGTGGTGTGGAGAGTCACCTGCACCGTGCTGTTCTGGCTGTTATTCTGGAGTAAAAGGAGAATAAAAATAAAAGATTAATCAGAAGGGCACAGTGCCTGGGCGCTGCATTTAGAAAACCAATGAGGGCCTCGTCCACGTTATTCCCACAGCAGAATGTTTTATTGTACAGATAAAGTGTTTCATTTTTATATACCTAATTAATAAATAAAATAAAAAAGAGCTTGTGCATAAAATTATGTTTTTATTCTTATTTTGCTTCTTTTTGAGTCTGTTCCACAACAACAACAACAACAACAAAAAATCCTTTTAAAATCCTACCACCAAAATTCTCAATCTATTTCAAATCTGCATATTGGAGTCAGGCTCGCTCTAAAGCTCCTGATTTATTATTCAGCTGCCCCTTTAAAATAAGAGAAAAGAAACAAAGTTACTGAAGTTTTTATAATTTTTTTCACTTTAATTGTTAAATGAATGATTTAATCATAAGTGTTAAATCCATCACGTTTTATAAAATGCTGAAGAAGATTTTGTTAAGGAACATGCATCAAAAGCACATGAGAGGGAGTGTGTCGTGCTGGTTATCATCACAGCTGCGATGCAGTTGTTATTCCGTTAACGTAGTGTTAAATAGTGTTAAATGGAAAGCTAGTGCACTATGTAGAGTGTACACTCCCTTGTTCCACACACCAAGTAGTGCCCTTGATGAGGGGTAAGAGAGGGATTTGGGATTCAGCCGTGAACAGAACGACGCGGGCGGTTCAGAGGCGACTCAGTGAAGTGATGAGTGCAGAGACGGCGTGTTGTTTAAGACGTTACATAACGTTATCAGGTGAGTGTTCTTACTGAAAGTGCTTCTGTCACTGGGTGTGAATGTGTACAGACCTACTCTCACCCACGCTGACACACACAGTTAGTGTCATTAACCACTGGACATTTTCTATGTATTTTTCTATCTATATTCGTGATTTTAGTCTTAACCGCTTAATTCAATTTCCTATTTTCAGAACTTTATTTTAAACTGTTTTGTTGAGTCCTGCGCTCTGATTGGCCGTCAGGTGTTGATTAATTCTCTCTAACAGCAGCTCTGATAGTAGTGCAGCTTTATATTAATGCGCTTGCGCTGATAAATTATCGTTTCCATAGTAACTGCTTATACGCTACACGTGAACTAAATAAAAAATGGGTCAAAACATTTATTGATTTTCAGGCATGTTAAGGTAAATGAATAATAACTGGGAGGACTATCTTTAGCACCTACCTGCAGTTGAGTGCCACACATTCCCCAGGCCACGAAGAGCTTGACGTGGGTGACGGTCCCTTCAGTCAGTTTACAGCTGGGCTCGCCCAGGTACAGCGAGGACGCAGCGATGTGCTTCAGCACCAGGAAATGTTGTAAGACGGAGACAAGCATGAAGCCGGGACCGCACTCCACCGTGATGTACTCCGACTGAACGATATCCGGTATAGAGGAGGAGGAGGAGGAGGAGGAGGAGGCTGAAGCTGGTGTAGCATTGATGAAACTGTTAGATGATGAAGAAGAAGAAGAAGTGTTGGATGGTGAGTCTGTTGATTTGGTGGGTTTGGACTCTGCTGGTGTGGAGGCTGTGGGTGAAGAGGAGGAGGAGGAGGAGGAGGAGGAGGATGCGGTCATGTCCGTGGATGTGTTATGAGTGACGGAGCTCGTATTGAGAGTTGTAGACATGACCGGTACAGAGCGACTCGAGATGGTCGGAGAAGAAGCTGTGACTGGAAATGAAGAAAAATGGAGGTTTAGGTGGAAAGAGAATGACGTCTAGAAACAACGATATACAGAACCTGCATGCATTATTTATTTATTTCTCTCATCTGCTGATCATATGAATAAAAATAGCAGTGTGGTGCAAAAGTCTTGACACCCCTACATTTCCTCATATTAAATGATGCAGATTAAATGAAAGGAGAAATGTTTTAAGTGCCGAAAAGATATATATATTTTGAAACTGCTTGTTTCTGTAACAGCCTCAGCAGCGACCTCATTTCCCCTCTCGGCTGTTCCACCCACTCAGCATTCAGCATCAGCAGTAACTGATCACCACCTCATCATCTGTTTCTCTCTGGGTCAGGACTAAATGTTTGTGCTTGAATGATTCACGAGTCACTGTGCGGTTTAACAAACTTACAAACTGGAGCTTCGAAAGCAAAATATGATGAAATAGGGGGTCAAGACTTTTGCACAGTACTGTAGTGCTTTGTGATGAGTAAATCAACACACAATCACAATGTTCTTTTGATCAGGAAAAAGGGGAATAAAGCACAACCCACTGGCGTTAGTTTAGTACGGTAATGATAAATGCAGTTAGATTGTTTACTCTCAGGGTGCCATTTCTTATGAATCTACTAACATCTCTGAAGCACAGTTGTGTTCCAAGTGCACAAATCTATACTCTACATTTATTTAAAAAAAAACATCATAAAGTAACTACAGGAGGGGTTTCGGTTTCCAAATTAGCGACGCTCTCAGCTGTGGGTCTGAAGTTTCCGTCGGCTGTGAGCGGAAAGTTTGGAGCTGCTGATAAATTAGCTGCTGCTGTACCTTGGCAGGTGCGTCCCGGCCTCATGGGCTTTGCGTCAGTGTAACCATTGCGACACACACAGGTGTACGAACCGAAGGTGTCCACACACTCGGCCCAGGGGGAACAGTCGACCTCGCCCAGCGCGCACTCCTTCACATCTGGTAATGAGGAGCTGATGTTAACACACACACATCATTGCACAAACAAGCAGACAGTAACTGTGCGGTAAGAGCTCATGAGAAAACATCTCGCATCAGAAGACGCTTCATATCACACACACTCCATATCACACACACTGTTTGTATTATTGTATTATTATTACTATTTGGTTTTCTCCAACATCATTCATACGCTCAAGGAAAAACAACAGTACAAGTGTTCTTCAGTCATCTCTCTGAGGAACCTGCCAAGGAACCCTACAAGAGAGCGTTTTCCTTCAGGGAGGAGTTCCATGTAGAACGCTTTTTTGTAGCCCGGAACCCTTTATCCACTAACAAACCCCTTCAAGAACGTTTTTGCTAAACATCTGTAAGGTTTTTCAATACGTAGGTGCGGAACGTTGATAGCAGAAGAACATCTAATTGAAGTTTGCTCAACATGAGATACTGGGCCCTGGTCGTGAAATCATAATGGGTTTCATTTGTTTCATTTTGCCTGCCAATGTGTAAATAGTTTAGAGCACCACCTATAGGATTATAAAGGAACTGGAACATGTTACCACCTCAAATGCAAACATTTATAAATAAAAAAATGTATTACAAAAATGTGAAACATGAATTGCCACACAAAAGAATCACAATACATCACTGTATACGTGTGTAACCCGAACCCTAAGATTATCCTGATCAGCTCCTTTTGTTCACCTACGATCCATTCAGGGCTAATAGCTAAGAGTTCTGACAAAGATCCCACCTGGAACCCTTTCTCACAGGGGAACAACATATTCTAGAGGTCCCGTTAACAATATCCGAGTTTCCACGAGTGTTCAGTGTGTGCTGCTAAAACGTGATACCCGTGATGGTGGTGGCGTTTGGGTCGAGGGTGAACTGCGTGCTGCGCTGCAGGGATTCCACCAGATTAACGGCGGTGCTGTTGATGTCCTGCACGCTGTTAGGAAGGAACACGAGGTTGAACGTGACTACGACGCTGCCTGGAGACAGATGCGTGATTGACACCATCACCTTCCCCGAGAGAACCAAGTCCAGGATCCAGGAGGGAAGAGAACGAAGAGTCTGCAGGAGGACAGGAGCAAAGACAGGGACAGGTAACGTATAAAAAATACATGTATAAAAATAATCATTTGATACAACATGATAAATTATTTTATGTAATTATGCATATAGAAGTGAGATATTAAAGTTGTTGTGTTCTCCACTGAGACGGTGATTTGCCTCACAGTATATTAAAACGCACCAGATATTGCCTTTAGGTAATTTTTCCCAACGTGAATGTTCACGTGATCCTGCTAATCCCATGACGCCAGCTTCTGAGACGAGCCGGACGCTCAGAGACCTGACGGACTTGATTAGTGCACTGATGAAGAATCAGTAAGCTTAATGTTGTAATAGCGTTTAGCAAACAGGATATCGTGCAATCCTAATGTTTAGCATGCTAGCAAGACATCACCATCCAGAACTGAGTAATATCCACAACTTCATTCATTTAATTTCCCCTGATTTTATTGATTCTTGTGTTTTAGATTATTTGATTCTTTACCTCGTTCCTGATTTTTTCACTTAACATCTTGTACTCTTCGCTGTTCGGGTTCAGCAGAGCCTCCGTGAAGTTTATGTTGGTTATTCGGACAGCAACTTCAAGAATCTGTCCGGCTACAACCAGAGGAAAGGTTTTAATCTATAACAGTCTTCACTCTCAAATCTGGTCTCTCTGGTCCTGTAATGGATTAAGACCAGAACCCTGAGGTTCTCCGCTCCACTTACCTGTCTTCACCTTCAGCTCGGTGGCATTTCCACAAGACCCACACATACACAGGGCCACCTGAGCGGTGTACAGAACCCCAGGTTGAAGGTTGGTCCACATCCAATGAGAATGTGTTGTTTCCCAGGAGCCGAGCTGATGAGTCCCGTGCATGAGGACGATGCGTGACGTGAGGTTGAGCTGAGCGGGGACGTCCCACAACAGAGTGAAGGAGGAGCTTGTGACGTTTTCAGCCCAGAGGTTGATGACCTTAGGGATACCTGCAACACAAACACACATGAAAACTGTTCAATCTGACTGATCATTAAATCAGACGGCAATAAACATGGACAAAAACGAAACGCTCTTCTGTACCAGAAGACTGAATGGTGTTCCATCAGAACGTCAGGGGGACAATAACGGATATTACAGGTACGTACCAAGTGCGGGAATCGAGCCGGAATTCGAGCTGCACTGAGCTACAGGAGACGGAAAAATGAAGGAGGTGTTGAAGATAGCGGAGGAGGAACTGGTAGGCGGTGTAGTGGACGGAGTAGTGGACGGAGTAGTGGAGCTTATTTGCCGGGAAGGTTTCCTCAATGGCCCGAAGCTGATTACGTTCCAATCAGAGGAGCCTGAACTGGAGGACGAGGAGGAGGAGGAAGAGGAGGTATCTATAAAGTAAACATAAACATGTTTAGTGGAGATGTGGAGCTGATGATGTCATCAAATCAAGTGTGTCAGAAAGGTTCCATGTGAAAAGAAGAAATGAAGTCATTATTAATATGAATTATTACTTTGTAGTTCCTTTGCTGCTCCCTTTTATACAATTTTCATAAGAAAAAAACAAAAGGATTCCTCTCCTCCAGAACTGGTGTCACAAATGAGATGCGCTGTGATTTAGGGAAACGGCCAAGCAAACAGGGGTGAAGATCGGAGTGTGGAGGCTCCAGAGGCTTCAGCGCTGCGCTACTGAGCAGAAGGTCATGAGGTTAAATCTCAGCATCTGTTGTGACCTTCACCCTTCTTTGACTTTTGACCCTCAGCTGCTGAGTTGAATCCTGTCTCAATATACGCCAGCGAAAGGCAAGATGGAAGTGACGGGGACATAAAGAGTGCGGAGATATGGAGCTCGTCGGTAAGACCCCTCATCCATCCACCACTGATTTTTGTAAATATATATTTTTTTTCCTGATTTACACCCCTACTTTAGTCGCAGCCAATTCCCGCCCGTCATTAGAGCTGGCTCCCATCAATCAGCCAACCACCACCCAGGATATCACGTGTTTCCTCACGTGTCAGACACTCGACGCCAGCCAACCGCAAACTTGTTTTCAACAGGCTTCCTCACGTGGCGTAGCACGACCGGAGGATATCGCTTCTGCTTGTGTGAGGTCACAGATGTGCATTATTGGCTAACATTGCGATACCTTCCATCCCTTCAGACCCTAGACAGAGCTTGGCTTGGCTAATCAGCTCTCTCAGCATCAACTGGGATTCAAACTTGTGATATCTGGTGAGCTTGTGACTCCAGCACAACAATGTTTTGAATCATGAAGACAGTTCCAGGTCATGATCCTCTATGAACCTGGGATTTCTTAAAGCCTGAGTAGTGTTTTGTCCTTAAGCAACACATACGCTGAGCCAGGCCATGAGTGAGGCACGGAGACTAGAACCTACTCTGGACAAAACAGCAAATCTTTCATGTGATAAGCAAGAGTGAATAGGTGGGGTGGAAATTAGGATCATCTACAAGTTCTACCAGGAAGCACATTAGGTCCATCACTTTGAGCTGATCCTCTCATCTCAACAAGACTGTGGTGTCTAATGAGACCTGGGAGATCTGGACAGAGCGGCAATTAAAGGGACTTCAAACAAAACTTATTTTGAAGGTGAGGCGAGAATCTGCAACGTCTGAGGAACGTTTCAACCTTCAAACCTTCGCCTGCAAAAGAACGGACAAGAAGAGCTACACTGCTGAGAAAAAAGAACAAAAGAAGAAATCTTTGGTTAGGAGGAGAGGCAAGAAATGATGAGCTGAGGAGGAGCTTTGGATATTTCTGCAAGACAAGATTCCGGCGCTGATCAACCCGAGACAAGTGGTGAATAAGTGTCCTTCAATAAAACTAGGGGGCTGATGAGAAGAAATAAGACATGAACATGGCCGTGGATCTCCATTGCATCATTGATATCTTCAAGGTGAACTTCTCCAGACTTTGCTGATAGCACGAGGTTTCACCCCCGGGTCCAGTTCCTCACATGCAGAGATCACACAATGGATCACGACTAGGTGGACAGTGTCCAGGATGTCCGTAATGGCGTCACTGGCTTGAGTAAGACTTGACTGGTGGGAAAATGCGCTGCACTGAAGCACACACACACACACACACACTTTGCCTCCTGAGCTGCAGACTCTGGCCATCAGCCGGATCTCTCCAGAGGGAAGCCATGATGAACTTTGGGCCGTTGGGTCACTGGGACATCTGAACCTCCGGAGAGGAAGTAATGAGGTAAATGATATTTTCTCTATTTATAGTTAGTTCCACTATTTACCCGAGGGAGCTCCAAGGGGCGGAGCACAGCATTGGAAATGAAGGATCATGGGAAATGGTTATTATTATTATTATTATTATTATTATTATGGTGTTACTTACTCATGCACTGTGTTCCTGGCCTGCTGGGCTGAAGATCAGCAGATCCCACAGCACACGTACAGTTATAGGAGCCCAGAGTGTTACTGCAGTGGGCCAGAGCAGAGCACTCTCTCAGCACGGGCGTGACACACTCATCCACATCTACACACACACACACACACAGTACACACATTCACAGACACGAATGACGTTAGAGGGAGAAGGAAATAGTGGCATCTGACTCACAAGGAATAAAAGGGAAGCTGAATCATAATGTTCCTGCAAAAAGTGATTTACACACACACACACACACACACACACACACACACACACGTACCCATGACGTCGACAGCCATCACCTCCTCTATGTTCTCCAGCAGGAGCAGGAGTGTGTCAGAGATGTTGGTCATGGAGAGGAGCTGAGAAGATCCTAGGAGCAGACTCGAGGACGTACTGAGCCATCCTGAAGACCACGAGTGTGTGTGATACACTGAGATCTGGCGAGAGCTTAGAGCGCCTGTCACCTACACACACACACACACACGGCGTTAAAGTCTGTGAACATATTCCTGTATTGCTGAAGCGTCACGGTTTCTACTATGTGTATAAATATGAGAAGATGTGCGTGTTGTTTATAAAACACTGAGTAATCGGATGCGGTATCTGATACGGACCGCGGCGTGCAGCAGGCGTGTGTGGTTGAAGATTCCCCTGCCGGTGTTCACCAGACTGTACGCCGCTTTCACCGTCACCGTCACGTTCAGCCACGAGCTCATGTTCACTGAAAGCAACAGGAGATAAGAACCTCAGGAGAACGCACGGTAGGTGTGTGACGATACTCAGCTTTACATCGCGATGAATCTCTTAACATTTTATCTCGGCCCATGATGATAGATTTAAAGGTCTACTCCTCACTCACGGAGAGACGGGACAGCAGGTCTCTCACCGTGACTCTGGGGCTCCACACACTGCGTCTGGTTTCCTGCTTGACAGCATTTCTGCCAGCCGGGACAGTCGGTGTCCCAGTGACACCGCGAGCCCGGGCCGGGGACAGCATGTCCGGGACACGCTCCAGGTTTAGCCGTGAACTCGGAGCTCCTGTTAACGGCTGAAACGAAACGGTTCAATTGTTCAACAGGGAGGAAAACTACATAAGCCACGCCCACAGAACTCCATAAAAGGCAAGGAGAACTGGAAATGAAAAAGTGGTGAAAGAACAAAGGCTCAGTGTTCCAAGAATGAAGTCATCTTAATTGTCTTTAATAAAATCAGTTTGTTTACTTATTTACAAGTCATTTATATGAATGTGAAATATGAAAAAGTTTCACAAAAACGTCCATTACACGTGTGTGTGTGTGTGTGTGTGTGTGTGTGTGTGTGTGTGTGTGTGTGTGTGTGTGTGTTTAAGCTCTCCAGCCGTCTGTAGTGTTCCTCACTCCGCTATAACAACTAATAAAAATATGACACAAAAAATAAACTTCTTTCTCATTATTTATTATAAATACTCTAAAATCATTTCTAGAAATCCGTGAATGTGAGTCGACGCGGCAGTTTGAGGGCGGGGCCTAAGAAGGAGAAAACGTCCCTGTTGTGTTCAGCTACCCCCCCCCCCTCTACAGCTCCCCCTAGTGGTCACTATTACACGTGTTGGTGCCCCTCACTCACCCGGAGCGCAGTAGCTGCCCAGTTGCTCGTAGCCATCGCAGCACTTCATCACCTGTCTCTCCGAGGTGACCACCTGAGTCTGGTAGACGGTTCTGTAGCGCGTGACATTACACGTTTTCCACGGCAGCCACCCGCCGCACGGCGTCATCTCAGCGTACGCGCTCTGGTAGGAGATGACGGTGGTCATGGCAACGGTCTCCATCCCGGGACACACATGGTACCCTGATGGTGAGAGGGCGTATCCTGGAACAGACCAAGAACAATTAGTGTGAGGTGTGATATTACGCAATCTGGCAATCTCAGTTATGGAATATTAATATTAATCCTGATTAATCCTGATGGCTTTTTGGTGATGTTAGCTAATCCGAGATCAATCACTCCGGTGCATTAGCACTTCATCAGGGCAGGTGGATGCAGTAACACCTTTATAAGTGTTAAGAACAAAAGTCCCTGTAAAGTCCCTGTACGCTGCTGATTGTACAGGGACTTTTGTACAAGAACAAAAGTCCCTGTACAATCAGCAGCGTACACTCGCAGTAAAGACGTTAGATCAGCGTGGACGCCGGGCGCCGCGATGCTGTTGGAATGAAACTGAAACGGAGTTTGTGGATGAGCAACAGAGGATCAACAGGAGGTCAAATATCTTTTTAACTGAGACACTGTGTCCGTCTCAACAGGAACGAAAGACACGAGTGAGAATCCCAGAAGACGACCCTCGTGCGAGAGCGATGCAGCTTCTCTCACACAGACTTCGCAGGTCGACTTTATTTCTTATCGCGTCACAGGATGCCGTGCCAGCGCGTCTCACCTTCGAGCGCCGTCTCATGTCCTCTGGAGCAGGTGTAAAGCAGCGTCACTGTCCAGGCGCAGAACGTCCACAGCATTTTGGGCCCCAGAATAGATTCCGTGTGTCAGAACCAGAACCATACTACACCATGACGAGCTGCGGCTTCCTCACCGCGCGGAGACGAGTGCAGGGCGTTTCTCACCAGCCTCAACTCTGTCTCACCTGAGCTACCTGCCTCCTGCTCCTCCCCCCTCCTCCTCCCCCTCCACTCTCTCTCACACACACACACACACACACACACTTTCTGTTCATCCTTCTCATGCTCAAAAACACGCATAGTCCCCCAGGTTTCTACCTGCAGGGAGATTATAAATACAGAAACGCAGTGTTTAAATATTAACACACACACACACACACACACAATGAAGGCAGACACCCTCATCATCATCACCAGAGTTACAGCTTGCATTATGTCACCTGTATTACTGAGAATTATATTAATATTAATAATAATCTATACAGCATGCTAGGTGAAATAGGTGGACAGAGCTACGAAACTACACCTGCTGGACCTGTCGCCATGGTTACAAAAAGAAAAAAGTGTCAGGTGTAAAAGCAGAGCAAGAGAAACCCTCACCAGGAGCCTCGAACCCTCACCAGGAGTCTCGAACCCTCACCAGGAGCCTCAAACCCTCACCAGGAGCCTCGAACCCTCACCAGGAGCCGAACCCTCACCAGGAGCCTCGAACCCTCACCAGGAGTCTCGAACCCTCACCAGGAGCCTCAAACCCTCACCAGGAGTCTCAAACCCTCACCAGGAGCCGAACCCTCACCAGGAGCCTCAAACCCTCACCAGGAGTCTCAAACCCTCACCAGGAGCCTCAAACCCTCACCAGGAGTCTCGAACCCTCACCAGGAGCCTCGAACCCTCACCAGGAGTCTCAAACCCTCACCAGGAGCCGAACCCTCACCAGGAGTCTCGAACCCTCACCAGGAGTCTCAAACCCTCACCAGGAGTCTCAAACCCTCACCAGGAGTCTCGAACCCTCACCAGGAGTCTCAAACTCTCAGCTCAGGAATGACAATATTTATTTATTTATTCAAATAAGACACATTACACTTTATATCCGTTTACAGTGTGTGTGTTACAGTGTGTGTGTTACAGTCTGTGTGTTACTGTGTGTGTGTGTGTGTGTGTGTTATAGCAGCTATACACAGGTAGTTTAGGGGCGTGGCCTTTCCCTAAACACTGTGTCTTTTTTTCTTCCTCTAAAAGTTAATAAGTCAAAAAAATGCAGCACACACACTCTGTGAATCACACACACACACACACACACACATGCATGCATACTCACACTCTCACGCACACTAATCCTCACAAAGCACAGATCAGTGTGTCACCTGTCCTGACATTTAGATAATTACAATAGGGTGTGAAAATGAGCCTAATTAAAGAAATGCCAATGATGGAGTCATTTATTTCAATGTGCTGCAGAGAGGACAGAGCGGTGTGTGTGTGTGTGTGAGAGAGAGAGAGAGAGAGAGAGAGAGAGAGAGAGAGAGCGAGCACACAATGATAACCTAGCATCATCATCATCATCATCTCACACACACACACACACACACACACACACACACACGTGTGCCTGGTGGTGCGGCTGTGGTCGGCCCTGTTACTGCATCTGACTCGAGTTAAACAGACTTGGAGCTGAGTGTGAAGGTTCTGTGAGAGCAGATAAACACGGCCGGGTCTGTCTCCTGAGTAATGAGTGTGAACCCCAGAGGACCTCACACACGCACACACACACGCACACATACACGCACACACACACGCACACACACACGC
>JAQQZT010000009.1:540251-553253 GCA_030068275.1 Clarias platycephalus | reverse complement strand
GGGGACCATGAGGGGGGGGGACTATGAGGGAGGGGGGGCTTGCTGTGGTTCTGGTAATGTCCTGAGCAGTTGAATCAGGTTTGTGTGTAAATAATGAGTTGTTGAGGTGAGACCGTCACAGAATCAGTGTACATAATAAAATTGTCCTTTTCCCCCCATAGTGAGGCATCATAACTGCTTCCAGTTAAGTAATTATTAATTAAATTAACCATAATTAACAACCAGGTTCGATTCCCGTCTCTGTGTTCATGGAGTTTGCATGTTCTCCCCATATTTTGTGGGTTTCCTCGGGGTACTCCGGTTTCCTCCCTCAGTCCAAAGACATGTAGGTTAGGTTAATTGGTGTTCTCAAATTGCCCGTAGTGTGTGAATGTGAATGAGTGTGTGCGCCCTGTGATGGATTGGCACTCTGCCCAGTGTGTACCCCGCCTCGTGTTCTAAGTCACCAGGGATAGGCTACGCCCCCCGATTCTGAATACAGGATTAAGTGGTATAGATGATGAGTGAGATTGATAACCAACAACCTGCCTGAGTGTGTAGCAGAGCTTTAATGAACATCAATAGCAAAGAAAAGATATTCGATTAAATAAAGCATTTTTTGTTAAAAACACCCGTCCCTGTGCATCCTGTCGTCGTGTAAGGAGAAGATCTTAAGTATCCTGTACAGAGCCCTGACTGAACTGGAGCCTTACTAATGACCACAAATCCACACACACACTCCAACATCTAGTGTACAGCCTCTACAGAAGAGCGGAGCGCTTTATAAAGTGAGGAATGAGACAGTCAAAAGGGCTAGAGGAGTCTGATGGCTGGGGGTGTAAATACTTTTGGCTATATAGTAAGTAGTGTAAGTTTGAATTGTGACATCAGAGACCTAAAGTGACCACAGAAAGGCAGCTATGGGGTCATAATGAATTTCTGAACGTTGTAAATAGAGGAAAGTGAGACCTACAGGCGGGAGTGCAACTGGCAACAACGACGACAGGTCAGACACTCCGCTCTGCCCGAGAGTCAACAGCCCATCAGTGCAATCGTCACTTTCACCTCCTTATATCTCACTTTCCTCAACACGAACACATAACGCAGCGTTAATCCATAATCCACAGAGATTTCAGTCGCATGAAAACAAAAAGACTTCAGACAAACTGGCTGCTTTGTTCAGAGGTGATATCTTTCTAACGCCAGCATGGAGTTATTTTAACATCTAGCTCTAATTAAAATCAGGACAGGAACGATGATGTTAAACTCTCGGGGTGCTGGCGTTCGGTCTAAGGAACAGGCACGCTCGGGCCGCGCACACGTTAGTGTTTTTACTCTGCTAGATTGATCCTGTGCTCAACAGAGGCTTGATCATTAGCCAGAGTAGCTCAATGTGTGTGTGTGTGTGTGTGTGTGTGTGTGTGTGTGTGTGTGTGTGTGTGTGTGTGCGCGCGCGCGCGTCTGTTCACCCGGATACAGCTGAAGCAGCAGAGTTTGGAGCAGTGGGGGCAGAGACGAGCGTCTCGCAGCTTCTCCATACAAATGAAGCAGCGAAACACCTCCGCTATGCTCTGGAGCAAAGACAAGAGAATCCATTCAGCACACACACACACACACACACACATTTCTATTCAAACTGTTACACAATACACCAACCAGGACACACAGTTGCAAGTGTACACACACACACACACACACACACCTCAACACTCTGCTCGTCCATGTCGGCCAGCTCGACCTCCTCACGCGCCGGCTGATCAACACCAGGAAGTAAACCCAGGAGCTGGGGACAAACCACACAATCATACGGACACATTAATAATAATATTAATAATAATAATAATATTAATAATAATAATGTACCGTGTAAATCTACTGGTTTATGATGTTAATATATAGCTGTAATAAGAGCGTGTGGTCAGGACGAGCCCCAGTGTTAACGGTCTAGCTCTCCTCATCATGATCCTCTTCTTCACTCTTATGATGATGATGATGATGATGATCTCATTAACTTGTTTTTTCCTCAAATCATTTTGCTGTTTTTTTTTATGCTACGATTAATGAAATGATTTTTATACATAACGTTTTACTATTAAAACAAATCTGATTGCCTTTAAACATGAAATATCATACATATATATATTTTTTAATAATGAAAACACAGATATATTTATAAGGATTAATGATAAATAATGCAGGTTTCAGCCTCCAGCTCGTGTATATAGATGTATATATCTTTCTGGGGTGCTTTGTGCGTTTTAACACTTCATCTCCGATCAGAATTTAAACATATTATCAGTACAGAAACAGTTGAAATACTCGATTAATAAATAAAACGGTTTAATCACCTAGCTCGTTACCTGGCGTTATTTTCCTCTCCGCCGACAAAATCCTCCAGCGCAGGGCTTCTGTCCAATCAGCGCTCAGCTCGGGAGCGAATCAGAAAACACCGGCCAATCGTAACTAGAGTATATCCAATCCTACGCAGGGGGCGGGACCTTTAAGAAGCCTCCTGAGGGGAAAATAATGTTAGCTTGTTAGCAATCTCATTTCACTCTGCAGCCGCTAGTAACGTCAGCTAACCTGGCCGCTTCACACAGATAACCCGCTTAGAACAGTTTACCTCACGATGTAGCTCGCGTCGAATGTCTTACATGAAATAACACAAACTCAAGGAATGAAACGCGACTTTCCGTTTTGTTGCTAATGCATATTATGCTAAGCTAGGCGTCCTAAATCGTATAGCGTCCAAATGCGGCTCGCGCTGTCAATGTATGTCGCCATGGGAAACCGTTTGAACCAATCACAGCGCTCGCTTAAAATTCACGTCCTCCAGTCAAGAGCGTGTTTGTGGCTCAGGGGCGGGGCTTGTGTGAAACTGGCTCATGCGCAGTCGCACATCTCTTATTAATCCTGCCTCAGGATCTGCACTGCGTTTGTCTAAATATCAATAAAGATACGTATACTCTTCATTATTGTACTCTATAAAGCTTTTCCTAATCGTTTTTACAACAACAACAAAAAATTGGAACATGATTAGACCTGAGGGAACAGTGCAGTAGATAAAGAGCAGGGAGGGTCTAATACAATCTCTCGTCCCCATTTAACCCCAATAAGTGATGTGTGTGTGTGTGTGTATTATATAGAGGATGACTTAGTACTAGCTCAGAAGAAACTGTTGAGTGTATAATAAACACACACACACACACACACACACACATTCATCATACAGTACAGTCGAAAAACTGTGTGTGAAACTGGGGTGCCATTAATTTCACTCAAATCTGTCCTTGTCTCATTAGAAGGTGTGACCCATATTCTAAAGCGAGAACGCCTGGAGACCAGGCACTGCACACGTCTGGGACTTCACACCAGAATCGCAGGAATGAGAGGAAATGAAGAGCTGAACTGTTTCAGCCAATCCCAAAAGATTTTATTGAAAGAAAAAGGTCTGGGGTCAGGTGTGGGGGTGTGGGGGTGCGAGGAGACAGCACCTGGAACCTGGGTACCGTCCTCAGTACACCTTTAAAGAGAAGAGGGGCAAAACTTCTGGTGTGGCCATAAGTATTGCGACAAGTGAAATTCATTCAAAGTTTTGATGATGTTCTCAAATGTTTAAAAAATAATGACAGGATAAGGATATTTTTATTTTATGCAGTAACATTGCTCTGCAACAATCAATATTTAGTATGAAGTCCTTTATTCTTTAGAACCGCCTTAATCCGGCTGGGCATAGAGACAGAAAGTCGTCCGCAGTCCTCGCTCATTCCACGCTGCTTGGTCGCCTCCTGAAGATCACATACAGAAGACGGTTTCCTGCCCACATTTGCTTCCTTCGCTGCTGTCCAACAGTGTTCTATTGGCTTCAGATCTGGAGTTGACCCAGAAAGGCCATGACTCCAGAAATTTTTGTTTTACAAAAACACTTTTGTAAAACAACAGCCAGATCTTCATCAGTGTTTCAGTTTTTCATTAACTCGTCAGCCAGACAGGCTCGAACTAATCAGTGACATCACCTACTTTGTGCACAGTTGTGTAAAGAGGACTTCACAGGACAGGAAGCGGGACGCTGCTGAAACATGAACACTGGGAGACGGAACAGAGCAATCCCGAACAGAAATACTGTCAGAGACATGTACTTCATAGTGCACTGTAACATGAGCAGGGTGTGTGACTGCTCAGACTTTTATTCATATTTAAAGAAGAAGGAAACAAAAACTTTACACTTTTATATTTACTTTTTTATTTACAGGCAATTACAGAAAAGCAAAACAACATCCTAGTCAGTTGTCTGTTCTTAATAAATACACATTATAATCCCACACCACGGCACCCGGGTCACGGTTAAAGTGAAATGTGTAAAAATGTTACAAAGAAACCTGAGAAACAGAAGAAAGAATTCAAAAATTTTAAATTAGAATGTGAAAGTGAATGATGACTGGATGATAATAAAACTCTAATTAAAACAGCTGAACGTCAACGTTAATATTCACATAAACACATCATCACTCACAACAAGCGCACCACCACCACCTTTTAGGGAACAATTTATTTTTTTACATGTACTGTACATTAAATGTAAATCTGATGAATTATGCAAATGATTAAATTAGTGATATTTCTACTCCAGGTTTCATCGGCGCTCAGCACGCCTCAGCACGGATCGCAGTTTAATGTCGTACATGTCTCATTCTGTCTTTTGTATTTGCAGTATGATATATAAATGATCAGCAGCACCGTGTCACACCACCGCAATGTGCACTACACTAATAATAATAAAACATTAAGACAATGTTCATACAACGTACCGTACGCAGGGCGAACCTGCAGGACTTACGGAGATACTCTACTGTACATCATTTTAAGCAAGTGCCCTTTAAAAGTAGTCAACATTAATGCAGTCTGTGTGTGTGTGTGTGTGTGTGTGTCACCTGTAGGATAGTTTAAACGTAGCTTGACACTAAAGCGGATATTAATTTCACTTTAATCATTTAACCATCTTAAGTGCTGATTTGTGAATAATTCATGGGCTGGAGTGTAGATGAGGATGAGAAGTGGGCGTGGCAGCTGTGACATGTAGGAATGCACTAATGTGGTATGTAGTGGTGACTGCTGGTTATAGAACAGCACCCGGGTATTAACAGTGAATGAGGGCACTCTGAGTCTCCCCCCCATGATGGTGTGTGTGTGTGTGTGTTTGGGTTTTATTCCATCGGTTATAGTCTTTCTGCTGGGGTTAAGTCTTTCTCACAAGTGCAGCACGAGTCAGAGGTGAGTTTGTGTGAGAATCACCGTGAGCAGTGACGGACTGGAGTGGGAATGATGACAGGAACGAAATCTGGCAAGCGCACAGGAGTGTACCCGGTGGATAAAAGTGGTTGGGAGTGTTTCTCGTTACGCAGCAGCAGCGCGCGCCCTAACGGACCCCGAATCCAGCCTGTAGCGTGAAATGACAAAGACCACGGCAGTGAAATACTCGCTGATTAACTCGCGCGTCGCTCTCGTCAGTACTAAAGGCTGAGGAGGACAGAAACTATTACACACACACTGAGTCTCCTGAGTGACGCCTACACAATGTCAGGACTCCTCAGAGAGAAAGAGAGAAACACACAGACTCATCATCATCATCATCACTCAAACAATCACAGGTGTGAGCTGTGTGGTCATAAGCGCCGGCCCCTTTCTCAGGTCTGATTTAAACTACTGCAGAAGTTTCTGTACACTGGGGTTTAGTTTATGCCACACTGCCCCCTAGTGCACACATCTTTATATTACAAGTCCGTGAGTAGGCGTGGACACGCAACACATCACATGGTCAGATATTATTCTCTCACACACACACAGAAGGTATTTTGGTCAGGGTAGGACGGCCTAACACACAGGTTAGAGGCTGTAGAGTGGAAGAGAAGGAACTTCACTAAACAGTAAAAGCCTAAATCATATCATCGTTGGTCTAAAACACACGACTCACACACGAGACATTTGGTTTAAAACTCAGCCGGACTGAAAAACCTTCTGTAGTGAACGTGCTCATGTATTACTGTAGTTTACATGCGCATTAGTGTTATTGTGAAAGTCACTGTACCTACCCTGACTCACCATGCGTCACTCTCACGTAGTCTCACACGGATACTGAATCACTCTTTTCTCACTGACTCACACAGACTGGCTGATTCACTCTGACTCACTAACTCACACTGACACACAATACTGACTCTGTGACTCACATCACCTTACTCTGACTCTGATTCTCACTCAATCACAATGACTCACATTGACTCACTCAGACACACATTGATTCACTCACATGGATTTACTCACACTGACTAAAAATAACTTATTTTGATTGACTCAGACTCATTTCCTCTCACACCGACTCACACCGACTCACACCGACTCTAACCAGCGAACACTTGAGGCTGCAGGGGCGGAGGCAGCCTGTCATTCTCCTCGTTCTCAGAGTCGATGGTTTGCGCCGCGTGCCTCTTGATCTCCAGAGGGTATTTGTCGAGGATGTCCTGCACCTCGCGGGCCACGCCCTCTTGCCAGTGCTGGAGCTCCGCCTCCAGCCCTCGCGCCTCGTCCAGAACCTGCTGCTGGCGTTCCTGCAGAGCCGAGAGCAGCTTGAGAGGCCACGGGGACGACGACTTGGACGTCCTGTGCGGGGAAGCGTCACCGGCTCCGCCCATGCTGCCGCACATGTAACGCTCGAAATCCTCCACGCTCAGGTTGAGGGAGTGAGCGTCCAGCTTCTCGATGAACGCCACGGCGCAGCACTGCGGAACAGCGTGGGGGCGGAGTTAAACAGACAGTTACAAAACAGTCACATGGTGAGGTTAACTGGAAGTCACACTTAAGGACTCGCTTACTCTCTCTGGTCGTTACACCTTAACCACACCCTCTAATCTCCCTCTATTGTCCCCTGACCACACCCACACCCCCCTACTCTCCAAGGAGCCCTTTGACCTTGAAGGACTTAAATACGAGGAACTGTCCAACTTACCCCAGACTGAAGAAGCTACTTGGATACAAGTAGCAGTGAAACGTTTCTACTGAACTAAGAAGTCGTCCAGTTGACACGACTCGACTTACAATAACCAGATTACAGTACAGTCGTATTTCCAGGGTTATGCAAATGAGTCATGATGTCATCAGGTAAACGCCCCCAAAAATGGATCAAGATCAATCAGCAATGTGTGTATTTTTATTAATTTTAGTTATTTGTGAAGTTCCTTTGTTTGTGTTTCAGAAACTAAAAGTAATGGCACCTCTTTAATTTCTGACTATAAGCTTAAAGACTAATGATATTGAGAATGCTGAGATTTGAACACACACACACACACACACACACACACACACACACACCAGGTTGGTGAAGTAGTAGCCGTCCTCTCCGCTCATCAGACGGCTGGGGTTACAGAAGCGCGTGATGTACTGGATGTTGGACTGCAGCCGCGGCGGGTTGGCCTTCAGCACGATGTAGATGAGCGTGGGCAGGAAGTCATCGGCCGACGCCGGCTCCTTCTTGGTCACCCTGATGGAGTGGAAGATGTGTTTGCTGCAGCTGGTGATGCAGGCCAGCTTGTCTCTCGGCACGCGCTTCGAGTCCATCTCGATTATATCTACAGCACAGAGATCAGAGCGTAATCACCTGCTGTCTCAGGAACACACACGAACACACACATGCAATATTCAATTATAATATTAACATAAATAAAGAAGGTTAATAATAATAATAATAATAATAATAATAATAATAATTAAGATAGAAGTTGTAACAAAATAAGAATAAATGTGAATAGCATACAACAGTTAATTCATGAATTATTTAATAAACTATTATATTTTATATATTTTTATATAGATATTTTATTTTATAGTAAATTTGTAAATCTGTACATTTGTACATAAATCCAGAATTTTTAAATTTAAAATTTTTCATATTTTTCTTTTATTGCAGTAAGTATAATAATAATAATAATAATAATAATAATAACCTGTAATGGCCTTCACTACACTATCAGCTGCTTCTGGAATTTCTTCATCCACAGGAACACACAGCATCTGTATGGTCACCCAGTGTAACGCCCTGAGAACCAAACATCATCATCAGCATCCTCATCATCCTCACCCTCCCCCCCCCTCCCCCAGTCTTTAGTGCTCTTTAGCCTGTGTTTAGACTGTAACACGCTGATCCTGTCTGTGTGAAGTGTGTGAGTGTGTATCACTGCTCTCACCGGATCCTGTGCTGCGTACTCAGATCTTTCTTCTCGTCGTCGGTGGTCTCAGGACAGAACACACTCTTATAGAGGCGCGTCATGATGTACTTCTCCACCTGGTCCATTACTCGCTCCACCTTCTCAGAGGAACCTAACAGCGGATATCACACACACACACACACACGTTACACACTGGGAGTGTTCCAGGTGCTCTGTGGAGTTCTGGTGTAAGACCTTTACCCTGTAAACCCACACACACACTGTAATACATGTTTTACCTTTAAAGTGAGTGAGGAGACGGTCAGACATGTTCTGGTAGAAATCCTGCACACACTCGGAGAGCTCGTCCGCACCGAGGTCCTGAAACACCAACACCACATCACGCTTTAATGGTAATTTGGGGAAATTGCTATTAATTACTGGGAAGTGAAATATAAGAAAATTGCAGAATATTTTAATAAAATCTGTGTGAAATTCCTGGGAAGTGAATAGAAAATTATTGGGGATAACTGGGAAATTACTGTACTGAAGTTCTGTACTGGGAATTACGGAGGACATTACTTCGGAATTACTGAAATAATACTGGAAAATGTCTGAGAAACTACAAAAAAATTACAAAAGATTACCAAAAACATTACTAGAAATTATTAGTAAATTACCTGGAAATTAGTTTTAAAAACCTACTGAAAATGACAAGAACATTACAAGAAAACTGCTGGTAAATTAACATGAAATTATTAAATGGGTAATAAATAATTATGAAATTACTAGTAAATTGTAGAAGAAAGAAACTTCTTAAGATTTTCTTAAGGAGAAACGATCAGGATGTGACCAGGATATTAGCCGTTAACCCAGGTGGCTGATGTTCTCCACACACACACACACACACCTTTTTATTGCCCATGCTCTCCACAAAGGCTCGACTCTGCTTGTGAATTTCTCGTCCTGGTTTCAGAGTCTTGAGGAAATCCACAAACTCCCTCGACACCTGGTCCGTCTCTACACTCGACTGACGCACAATCGATGGACTGTGGGACTTCGCCTCGTGGCTCTCTGACACACACACACACACACACACGCAAGAGGGCCACATGTCAGCCTATTTGACCTTTCACCTAAGATTTGTATAGAAAGATTCATGATCACAAAATTTCCTTCAGAAAATCAATCTAAAGTGCGTCTCTCTCACACACACGTTTCTTTTTATCACACACCCACCTCTGAGTCTGGAAACCAGAGCTGTCCATCAAAAACACGATGATGGTACGAAAAGACAAACGAAGGGAATGACACATTACATAGGTGTTATCACATGCACGCACACACACACACACGCGCGCGCACACACACACACACACACAGAGAGCAGAGAGAGTAAACAGGCTGATGGTCAGCAGCTAAAAGTGAAAAATCACAATCTATATCTAGTCTCAGAATTTTGGTTTCCTTTCTGTGTGTGTGTGTGTGTGTGTGTGTGTGCGCGCGCGTGTGTGTGTGCGCGATTAATGTGAGCCATCGCTCAGACTGCGCATCGCTCCTGATTCATTCAGCACCTACAGCTTCTCTACAGGTTTAGCTGCTGTGCATCACACACTCCATCTTTAAGAAAGAAGTAGAGCTGAGAATCCAGCACGTCTCACACACACACACACACACACACGCACACTCCACACAGGAAGTCAGGGGGCGTGGCACTTCCTCTCGGTTTCCCAAATCCCGCGTAAGGTTGATTTGGGGAAAGCGAGAGAGTCGTGTCGAGTCGAGAGCGCTCAGGTGAGCGTACTCGAGTGAAAGGGGCGTGGCCACGGCCTCTCCGGTTACCTTCGGTCGGAGAGCCGATCTCCCACGAGTGTGTAAAAATACCCTTCAGGTCTCGCAGCAGCATCTCTCTGTGACTCTGCCTCCTGCCCTGCACCTTCTCTCCTCTCCCTCTCTCCCTCTCCCCCTCTCTCTCTCTCTCCTCATCCCCCTCTTTCTCTGAGGGACGCCAGGACACGCCCAGGTTGAGCCAAGGGGAGGGGCAAAAGGGGGGGGGGGTGTAGCAACAAGAACCAAGAAGGAGGGAGAGGAAAAAAGAAAAGAAAAGGAAGAGAGTAAAAGGGAGAGAGATGGGATACGGAGGAGGGAGAGAGAGAGAAAGGATGTGAAGGAGGAAAAGAACATGGAGTGGAATGTGGGGGAGAGACGAGTGCAGGTGATGATGGACATTAAGGCAAAAAAAGAAAAAACAAAATAACTGTATAACGAGTCAATAAAACATCAAAAGAGAAAAATAATAATAATAATAATAATAATAATAATGATGTGAAAGATGAAGTGGAAAACAGAGGAAGAGTTTGTGCTCATGTCACATCTCCATATTAAACACACACACACACACACACACAGCATTTAGTAATTTTTCAGCTGAACTCTACACTTTAACACTTAATCAGATTTTAGCAGATTATTATATATATATATATCCTGTGTTTTAAAATGAATAAAAAATTAGTATTCAGTATTTCATTCGTTTGTTGTTAATAAGGCTGCACGCTGACAAAATGTGAATAAGGATTTTTCACCATGAGATCACGATTTTCTCTCTTTGTTGTTTTTCTTCCAATTAAAACCACTGATTGCACTTAATAGAATAAGAACATAAAATCATTAAAAATAACTAACTCTGATCACACAGGAGGAGTGTGTGTTTTAGTTTTTAGCGTGTGTGTGTAAGAGACATTTACCATAGGCTGATAAAAATAACACGGATGCAGAATCAACTTGACATTTTCTTCTTCTCATAAGCACACACACACACACAAAAACACACCCCTCAGGTCACACACACACAGATAAACAGATAGAGAGACACAGACAGTCAGACAGACAGGCATGTCGCCCCGCCTCCTCCCCCCGTCCAGATGTGTGAGACAGCTGTTGTACCTTTCTTGGAGCTGCTGCGTGACGAGGGGCTGAAGAACTTCTTCACGGTGGTCACTTTGCGTGTTTTCTCGTTGGTCTTCTTCTCCTCGAACTTGGAGAAGGGTGTGAGAGAGGGCGGAGCCTGGGAGCCATGACTGCTGGCGTACGCTGCGTCCTCCTCCCTCTGTAACCTAAACCGCAGAGAACAGCTCTGTGCTCAGGGGTCGACAGGACCGACACCGCCGTGTACACAACGCTGCAGTGTGTGTGTGTGTGTGTGTGTGTATATATGTAGTGAGTGACACAGGACGGAATAACCGCACTGGTGGGTAATTACACCGACACTAATCAGCGTCACATTAACACACCATCCCACCCTGATGTTCTGGAAAATTCCCCAGAATCTGATAAGCAGATGGAAGCAGCACTCAGACGTTCCTGCAGTTCCACTCTGACAGCCAGGGGGCGACGCTGCTATGTAAGCTGTACTTTAGAGCAGTGGTTCCCAAACTTTCAAGCCAGCGACCCCTAATTGAAGATCGACAAGATCTGGCGACCCCCACTATCAAAAACAAGCAATAAACATAACAAGCTGTTCACAGTATTTTGACTACATTTCCTGTACATCAAAATCATTTTGGCTTACCTTTCAGTGGGAAGGGTGTACTTATTTTTGACAGCACAAAAGCTTCATTCGTGTCGTGATGGTGGATACAGCTACCCGCAGATCATCTTCGACATCATGACATGAGCTGTATGTTATTTTTTATATACTGTATGTAACAGCGGAAAAAGACCGCTCACACAAACATGTAGATCCAGATTGAAGCAGTACATCAATAACTGCACAGGACAACTCGTGTATTCATCTGCTACCGCAACTTAGTGAATACTGATACTGCACTTTATCAATTCTTCCGACATTTCCTACTTTGGTCTGACGGGGTCTGGCTCTTTTACTTGGTCGATGTACACGGTTCCGATGACTCAGGCAAACAATTTCCTTAACATTTTTAGATTTGCGAATAACAAATTTATCCATCTCGGCAGTTGCGGTTTTCACGTGCAGCGGTGCGCTGTAGCAATAACTAGCGAGCCAGTCGCTGCACAGTGATGTCGTGAATTCACACTCAATCAGTAATATCTTTACAAATCAGAAAATATTTATTTATAGCATTTACTTGTAATACTGAAATGTGTGTATTATAATCACAAAAATATATATATATTTTTTAATCCTCTCGCGACCCCTTGAAATTATTCCGCAACCCCAAGAGGGGTCCCGACCCCCAGTTTGGGAACCACTGCTTTAGAGGATAATTGCAGCGAATCATACGAGAGGGCAATCACGAGAGGATCAGGGCTGGGAGTGACTAAATATTAGGAACATTTACGCTGTTTTACTAATCACACAGCTGCATACACACTCAGCGATAGGGAAGTGGAGGCATCAGTGACGACTTGCTCAGATGTTACTCTCACTCACTTCTCAGCGAGTTCCCAGTCCTCCTGGATCTGTTTCTGGCGGGCGCGCTGGTACTCCTCCCTCCAGCACTTAGAGCACAGCCCCTGCCATGCCGCGTTGCCATAGTAACCGCATCCTTTCTTACACAGCAGCTCAGATTGATCCACATGGATCCCTCGCCGCTCGGACCGCTGACTCATCGCGTCTACCACACACACACACACACACACACACAGGAATAAACACAGTGAGTGCAGGTGAGAGAAAGCAGGCAGATGTGAAAAAGTACCACGAGCCAGGACAAACAAACATAATAACTGCAAAGTAAACACACACACACACACACACACAGGGGTCGACACACACACACACACACACATACACACACACTCACACTCACACACACACACGCACGCACACACACACACACACACA
>JAQQZT010000009.1:476293-478913 GCA_030068275.1 Clarias platycephalus | reverse complement strand
AGTCTCGACCTGATCACCTGATCAACCCCAGATCATAACACTGTCTCCAGAGGCTGTACAGTGGACACTATACATGACGGAGCATCGCTTCATGTCCTTCCCTTCTTACCCTGACACGCCCATCACTCTGGAATAGGCTCAATCTGGGGTCATCAGGTCACATGACCTTTATCCATCACTACAAAGTCTTTATGATCTCTAACAAACTGAAGACTTTTTTCTGATGAGTCTCAATAACGAGTGATTTTCTTATGGACACACAGCTGTTTAGTCCTGATCCTGTGTGTTCTCATCACATTGTGTGTGTGTGTGTGTGTGTGTGTGATCTCCATCACACTCACTCAGGATGTGATTCCTGATCAGTTTTCCTCCGTGAAGTTTAATAATGTCTGGGACACTTGGTGACCCGGTTCCGCTCGGTTCAGCTTCATCTCCTGAGTCGTTGTCTTTGCTCGTCTTGTCTTTGACGTCTTCTCCATGGTCACGTGACACGTCTCCTTCAGCGTTACAGCTGAAACACATTAATCACTGCAGTCATTATCCAATCACAGCCTCTTAATTACTCACTTATTTAATCACAGACGCGACATTCATGGCCAGGCAGTGTATTATATTAATATATATTTACATTAAACTATAAAATAAATAATGATTTAGCAGAGTAATGTTCTTGGATGATGTCATGTGGACACACACACACACAAACACACACACACACACACACTATTTATACCATATTATAAAAACATGTCAATATGAATGTGTTTGACCTGAACAGAACAGAAAGAGTTAATACACTTCCACTGCAGGACATAATGATGGAAGGACTAATGTAAAATCTCTTTATTGTAATCAGACACACACACAGCTTGTTTGGACAATGACATGTGTTCTTAAAACAATACACACACACACACACACACACTCTTAAGATAGCAGGACTTCACACCGAGCATCTGTCCTTTACACAAGCGGGGGCTGTGAGTTGGGGTGTGGTGGGGGGTATTTGGGGGTATTTGTGGTGTGGTGGGGGTCAGTGTTCATTCTCTATAAGGAAACAATGCCTCTGTTGTTCCTCCTCCTTCATCTAAACTTAGAACAAACATCCGATGGCGCTGGAGTATATAAAGCGTGAAAAGATTCGCTCCTGCGTCTCCTCATCTGTCCTTCAAACAGGAAGAGAACAAGAAGATCGGCACAATGGTAGGCCTCCTCTACTCTCCTATATAGACAAATAGATAGATAGATAGATAGATAGATAGATAGATAGATAGATAAGTTTTTCTGTTAGTAATGTGTGATAAATGTGATACACCACACTGCTCCTGATTGGTCGTCAGGTGTTGATTAATTCTCTCAAACGACAGCTGCGGGTTTATATTAACACGCTCGCTCTGATACGTCCTCGTTTCCATGGTAACAGCTCATCCACAGGAATAACGAACAGGTTAGATTCAATTAATTCAAGATTCAAAGAACTTTATTAATCCCAGAGGGAAATTGCTTCAATAAACGTGTTGATGTGGTGATGATGGTTATGTAACATCAGTGGAAGGAGTCTCCAGTGTCGGAGGTAAAGCCGTAGGTCTTCAGGACAGAGGAGTTTGCGCTTCTTTACGGTTTCTCAGTAACCTGATTTAACAAGCTGCAGTGTTTTTTTGTCTTATTAACGTAAAGAGAAGCTGCGAACGAGGGAACGAGTGTTTATAGCTGCTGTAACGTCAGTGACAAGAGGAACTCGAGCACTTCACAAACATTACTGTAACTACAAATAGATAAAAAGTACGACGTGTCGTCTCTTTAATACGTAAAACCCTGTAACTGTTACTGTGGTGTAAGAGGAATAAAGCACTCAGGGGCCGAGCTGTCGGAGGAAATGAATCGGGATGATGAGCGTGACTCCTCCTGGTGTGCAGCAGGGTTATAATCAGTAGTTAATACAGAGGGTGTGAGTAACTTGAGGGTTAAAGCCGTACACTACACTAGGCTACAGTAACGTACTGTATGTGTTTAAATCTCAGGCTCCCAAAAAGGCAAAGAAGAAGGAAGCCGCGAGCTCCAACGTGTTCAGCATGTTCGAGCAGTCTCAGATCCAAGAGTTTAAGGAGGTGAGACATAATCACAGCCATAACAAGGAGATTAATAAGAACAAGAACCGTACAAGAATTGAATTATAATTATTTACAAAACAATGTCCTCGCTTCACCTCCCTCACCGTCCTCACAGGCTTTCACCATCATGGACCAGAACAGAGACGGCTTCATCGACAAGAACGACCTGAGGGACACCTTCGCTGCCCTGGGTGAGAGACACAGAGACACAGAGACACAGAGAGAGACACACAGAGAGAGAGACAGATAGACTGTTATACATGATACTCTCTCATCTGTTGTGTGTGTGTGTGTGTGTGTGTGTGTGTGTGTGTGTGTGTGTGTGTGTGTGTGTTTCAGGACGCCTGAATGTGGGTAATGATGAGCTGGATGAGATGCTGAAGGAAGCTCCAGGTCCCATAAATTTCACCATCTTCCTCAGCATGTTCGGAGAGAAACTCAAGGGTGAGAACAAACACACACACACACACACACACACACATTAAACTCACACTAACTTCTCTGCTCTG
>JAQQZT010000009.1:466293-471293 GCA_030068275.1 Clarias platycephalus | reverse complement strand
AAACAGTAAATAACGTGAATAATAAATTCGATTACAGTACTGTATTTTTGTTGACTTTGTGTTAAAATATCAAAGTTCTCAACTTTATTTTCAGAAGTATTTACTCAAAAACCATAACCCCGTGGTATAAACACTCATGTTTTATTGATTAAAAGCAGCGTGCCAGCTGGACTCGGACCCGGCCTGCACACAGCAGGTGGGCGGACGCCCGGGTCAGTGGTTCTGGGCGGTGGTGATGGCGTCCAGTGCAGTCTGTGCGTCGGTGATCTGCTGCTGAAGGCGCTGCTTCACGCCGGCGTTGGTGCTCTTCTTCAGCAGCGCCTGCATGTCGGCGATGGCGGCGCGGTAACCCGTCACGTTGTGGAAGGCGCGGATGGCGCGGTCACCGCTGCTCACCAGGAAACGGTTGTTAATGTCGAATCTGAGGACGGTGATGTCCTCGCTGTGGACGTCGTCGAATTCCTCCTCCAGCTCACCCGAGCTCGCACTGTACATGTAAACGTCTCGCCCGTTAGACACGGCGACCGCGCGCCCGTCCGGAGACAGGGCGATACGGCTCCCCTCCGACACCCGGCACGGCACGGTCCGGAGCAGGTACGGGTCCTGCTGCTTCTTATACTCCACATCCGTGTCCCAGAGTCTCCACGTGCTGTCCTTAGACACCGTCACCATCCTGTAGACCAACACACACACACACACACACAATGAGCAGACTGAGAGTACACAGAGCCGAATCCCTTAATGACTTCAGTGCACGATATAGTGTGTGCGTGTGTGTGTGTGTGTGAGAGAGACGGAGACCTGCGGGAGTCGTTGGAGAAATCGAAGTCATACACTCCGGCTGAATGACCTTTGAGGTCGAAAGCTCGAGTCACTTCTTTAAACTCTCCTGTTTTAGCAAAACACACTTCCCAAACTTTAACATCAGGAGTGAAGCCACAGGCTGCAACGAACCTGCACAAAAAATTTATTATTCAATAATTATTATGTTTAAATCATTTATTATACACATAAGGCTTACACATTATTCTAATAATACTTTCCAATTTAACAAGTACAATAAAGTACATTACCGTACATTAGTTTTTTTTTAACACACACGTTGCGGATAAACACAAATAAACAATCAAAATAACCTAAATTACAATTAGCAAAATTGTAAAATGTTTTTTTAAAATAAATTACAACCAAGTTTCAACTACAAATACTATATATTAAACATCATACAACACAACTCACACACTCCATAAACAGCTTAAAATAATTACTATTCATATATAAAATTCTAGAGACTAACACATAAAATATAATGTGTACTGTGTAGTGGTTAGTGTGTGTGTTGGTAGTTAGTGTGTAGTTTGTTTGTTGCTAGTGTCTATATTGTGTGTAGTGTATATGAGTCTAGTGTGTGTAGCGTGTGTACTGACCTGCCGCAGGGAGACACAGCAGCGTGTGTGGTAGTCATCTGGTTGGTGTGTGTGTGTGTGAGTGTGTGTGTTCTGACCTGCCGCAGGGAGACACAGCAGCGTGTGTGGTGGTCATCTGGTTGGTGTGTGTGTGTGTGTGAGTGTGTGTGTTCTGACCTGCCGCAGGGAGACACAGCAGCGTGTGTGGTGGTCATCTGGTTGGTGTTGATGGACGCCAACACTTCTCCCTTTAGGTCCCAGATGATGATGGTGGTGTCGACTGATGCAGTCATGATAAACTTCCCTTTAACACATGACACACACACACACACACACACACACACACACACACACACACACACACTGGAACAGCATATTGGACTTGAGGACCAACACCAATGCTGATTATAAGAAGGGGTTGAGCAGACTTTATTTCCTGAGGAAGCTCAGGTCCTTCAGTGATGCAGCAGGATGCAGGAAATGTTTTTAGAAATATTAGCCGTATGTTTGCACTGTTAGCACTGGCGTACTGTATACACATACAGGAAACGCCACAGAATGTAAAATTTCAGATCTACAAGAACTAAATGCATAATTATAGTGTGTGTGCATGTGTGTGTGAGATGAAAGTGTATAGTGAACCTGTGTCTGCGATGGCCATGTCGATGACGATGCCTTTGTGTTTTTGGGGGAAATCCTCCGGAGCTGCTTTAAAACTGAATGTGCCATCGTCCTTCTTGTTCATTTTAAAGATACGAATCGTCTCTCCGTTCGCCAGCCATGTGATAAACGCTCTGCAGGAACATTATCATCATCATAACAGAATTGGGATTTCCTTTAGATTTGACTCTAATAAGTGTAAAAAGTGTGATTGTAAGAAGTGTTTGTGAGAGAGAGAGAGAGAGCCAGACCTGGAGTCGGGGCTGAAGCAGACGAGCGTGGCGTGGTCGTACTCAACGTTGGCCCTCAGACATTTGTGATCTCTGAGCAGGAAGTCTTTAATGCTCCAGATGCGGACGGTGCGATCGTCAGCGCAGGAGGCCAAGTATTTACCGTTACTGCTGAAGTCCAGACATGTGACTGCACCACTGTGACTCTGACAGTACACACACACACACACACACACACACACACACAGTAAATACTCTAAAACCATCTGAGTGCTGTGAGAATCAGCAGAGGTGTCTCCGTACCTTCAGCGAAGAGGCGAGCAGCGGATGGGTGAAGTTGTGCTGCTGAGGTTTCTCCTTACGAGGGCGCTGCTGTGCTTTTTGCTTCTTTGCGGTGGACGACTTCACCGAGCTCTCTTTTGAGGTTTTGTAAAAACAGACATGAACAGGAGTGAAACCTAAACCTCACAGCCAGAGACAACAACTACAGTGAGTGCAAAAGTTAAATAATCAGGAGCTCTAATGTTTATTCCTTGTCACTCAGTCAGCTTTAACCCTCTCTTCTCATCACCTCAAACATCAGAGCAGCAGCAAACATCTGGAACACCATGTTAAACTTTTATTATTCACCTCACCTTTATGTTTAATTATTTTAAATGCAATCCATTCTGGGGGCAAATTTTTAAGGTGAAATTTCGTATTGTGAATCGCCTTGTCCCATAGGAAATTATGTAAATGCAGATAACCCGTTCCAACCACCCAAAAATATTACCAATTTTCAAAACTATAATCAAATTTTTTTCATATAAAAACAATCAAAACATTTAGAAAAAAAATTGTAAATGGAGTAAAATATAAAATAAATAGACATGAAACCTCACTTAACCTTAATTTATGATTCGTCTTGGCATTGGCTGCTTTAAAAACCAAACTGAAGGTGTCTCCCTTTTCTTCTTGCTGCCGTCATTGATTACATTCTTGGGATGCATGTGCTATGACTTCATTAAATCTCGCACACAAAAAAAATAAAATAAAAAAAAAATAAAAAAAAATGCACCCCTCCATATATACACACACACACACATACATATATATATATATATATATATATATATATATATATATATATAGATATCACTTTTTTTATTAACGATTCCCAGCCAGTGCCCAAACCCCCCCAGCCACTGGAGGCAGTGCCGGTCCCAAGCCCGGATAAAATGAGAGGGTTGTGTCAGGAAGGGCATCCGGCATAAAAACCTGTGCCAAGTTGTTGTGCGGACCGGATGTTCCGCTGTGGCGACCCCTTGCTGGGAGCAGCCGAAAGACCAACAACAACATATGATTTTTATTAACGATGAGCAGACCTAAGCCCCCTAGCATAATTTTGCATTCTCAATGTCTTTAGATCACATTGGCCCGATTTGGCGGCGATCGTATAAATTCCCTAGGAGGAGTAGATCAAAATCCATCAGGTGCATTTTTGCGAACGACCCAAAATAACTGATTTCCTGTTGAGTTGAGCCGAGCCCAGGACATGCAGTGTGAAAGTTGTTCGGCTCAAGGAGCTCTAAATGTGTACCGAGATTCGAGTGCATACGTGCAGCAAAATCTCGTGTAGGGGGGCCCTTGAGGGCCCCGGGACTCACAGGGATCCTAATGGCAGCAGATTCAAACCTGCCTCCCAATTTGAGCATGTTTAGACCCCCAAAAAGGCCAAAAGAATCCTTAAAAAACAAGAGGGTCCTGCGCACCCTATAGGCGCTTGGGCCCCTAATAACAATAATAATTAAAAAAAAGATTACAAAAAACAGACAAATAAATGTGCAGAGCTGCAGGTGTTAAGACCTATCCAGCATATATACACTCTGTGTGTGTGTGTGTGTGTGTGTGTAATGCATTCTGCTGTACTAAGGCAATCTGATATGTGGATCTACACTGCAGGAGTCCAGCAGGTCTGCCCTTTAACCTTAGAGGAGGATTAATCAGGGTCACGTGGTTTCATTATTTTACTCTGTATTAAAGACACTGTGTGTGTTCAACATGCATGACGGAGTTACACTGAAACAGGAGACCCCCCCCCTCCTCCTCACACACACACACACATATACACACTTACCAGCTGCTCTGTTGTCCTGCTCCTCCTCTCCACACTCTTTAGCTTTCTGCTTGCTAACTGCTACAGCGACTAAAAGAATCAGCGCTCCGATGATCACTGTCACGGCCACGAGCGCAGCAAACTCCATGTCCAAGTCTGCCACGTTACACACACACACACACTCACACACTCCCCTCCCTATCTCTCTCGCTCTCACACACACACACACACAGAGAGTTACGCTACAGGGAACTCTTCCGCTTTCCTGACCGCGCATGCGCACTAGCACAAACACGCCAATACGCATGCGTGAAAATGCGCTAACCGTCTCGACGCATTATAGCGGACATAAGCGAACCTTTTTAGCGCCTTGGATTAATAACACTTTCTCCCTTAGAAATCAAATAAAATTTAATATAACAGCAGTTTCTTGTACCAAGAAGTAAAAAGAGTAAGGTTTAAATGATAGTAGCCGCCCAATGGAATTCAGAGTTACACATTACGTCAATGGAAATACCGGAAGTGAATCGATCACGTGATGAATGAATGAACTTAAAACATTTTCTTAAAACATGTTGGGTAGTTACCATTAATATTAACTATTATGGT
>JAQQZT010000009.1:442711-450952 GCA_030068275.1 Clarias platycephalus | reverse complement strand
CAGTAGCGCATTAGTAGATTATTATAAAGTAGATTATTAAATCCACCACATAACTGTTCATAACATCACTTTTACTCAACATTCTCATTTCAAAATCCAGCTGGACAGACACAGACAGATTTTTTTTTCTGGTCCTCCAGTGTATGAAACAAAGATATCAGTGAAAGAGCGAGTTCTGACCCAGTGTACAGACTAAACCTTTATTTTATTTATATACCTTGTTTATAAACCTTTAGAAGTGAAGTGTGATAAGTTAGTCCTTTTTTCATAAATGATAAATAAATACATATATAATTTCTTTTGGTTCAAACTTTTTATTGTGTAGTCATGACATATAAATTTGAAGCAATTGTCCATTTTTAACAATATAAACATGCAAAGAACAAGCATCAAGTACAATCAAACAAGTACAAACAACCACACCCCAAACATTGAAACAAACAAACAAATAATAATAATAATAATAATTACACTAAACAGAAGGCAGAAAATTGAGAGATTTAAAATATGGAATAAAAGATTGCCATTTTTTAAGAAAGCAACTCCTCCCAGAGCATCTAATCTTTTCTAGTTTAAGAAAGAACATGGTATCTACAAGCCATTGAGACGCAGTCGGAGGCTTCGCAGATTTCCAGTGGATCAGAAAACGGCGCCTAGCCACTAAAGAGGTAAATGCCAAAATATCCAGTTGTTTGGAACTAACCTGAGACCAGACCCGTGGAACCCCAAAAATTTGCAATAGCAGGGCAAACATCAGTACCAACCAGGAGCACCTTGGACATCACTGTAAAGTAGTTAATCCAGTAAGTTTGAAGCTATAATTTCTAAATTAATAAACGTTTTGCATAAACAAATTCTTACTTTTGTTCATAAATGTAATTTAACACAATTTAATAAACACACGTGTGTGTATATATATAAGTATTACATTATATGTATATATAGTCCAAGGCTGTTAGAACTCCACATTTGTGTGATTCACATGGAGAATTTTATGAATTATTTATTTGTCCTCTTTATTTTCAGCTTATTATTACGTGCTGCCCCTTTTATACTCGGCAGCTGTGCTGTATTGCTGTTCTGTTTGAAATTAAAAAAACCTTTTATTGTCTCACAAACACACACAGCTCATCTGAATGATTGAAGATGGTTTACATAGTTTACATTTTTAACACGATTTAAACTTTAAATGAAATGGACTCTCACACTTCAGGTTATATTCCACACACGTGTTCAGATGTAGTGTTTTATATTCCCACAATCCCACAGGATTAATCTGTTTCCCAGATGTCTAGCAGGTTGGATGTTCTTTATTTCTTCCGTTTCAGATCTAATCACACTGAGCCGTGTGGAAATGAGCCTAAATCTGTCAAAAGTTTCATCAGAATTTCTTATTTGTGTGTGAGTGCAGTAAAGTGCAGTGCGTTCTTGACAGATCTCTTGCATTTAGTGACGCCCACAAAACATCATATCAGGTAAGAAAGAGAGAGAGAAACCCAGGAGTGTATCCCCTCTCACACCTGTACCGTCCCTCTAGACCAGGGGTCTCCAAATCCAGTCCTGGAGGGCCAGTGACCAGCACAGTTTGTAATTCACCAACACCTAAACGCACCCACTGAACCTAGTAATTAACAGATTAGTTTAATTAGCTGTGTTTGAGAAGAAGAATCACCAAACTGTGTTGGCACTGGCCCTCCAGGACTGGATTTGGATAGCGCCCCCATGTGCTGCATATGTTGCACACCCCAATACCCCCCCCCATTTCTTCATCTTTGAAAATGCGGCAGAAATCAGACAATAAAGACTCGACAGACGTCTTGGCGTTAATCAGCGTTTATTGCTTGAAATGATAAACCTGATATGTTAATCATATACAATCCTTGCACAGCGCGCGCACACACACACACATAGGTTCCAGTCCATTGCAAACATTCTTAACGCACCAGTAGTCTGTTCTATCCACACACACACACCTGCAGTAAACTCATAAAGGTCAGTAATTTGACGGCTACACTCGGCTCCGTCGCATCACGTCCTGTTTTAACTGCTTATTCTGGTTCCTGCACATAGAGCTCACAGTGAAGGGTTAAACACACACACACACACACACAACACCAGAATTGCTGCACAGTTACCACAGTGCTCTGACACTTTATGATTTAAAAGAGATAAAGTGACCGATTGACCATGTGAGCTTCCTGTCCCTAGTGAACCTGGGGATCAGATATAATCCCTAATCCCTGTGTTCTAATCCCGCGGAGTAAACACGGTGCAATAAGCAGATGGCTACATTTACAATTAGCAGATGCCCTTATCCAGGGCGACTTACATTTCCTCTCACTTTTTCCTCTTTTACATCTGAGCAGGTGGGGGGTGGGGAAGGGGGGGGGTTGTCCCATGCGTGTGTGTGTGTGAGAGAGAGAGAGACACTGATTTATTTAGTCTGATGTTTTATCAGGGTGTTTATGTCCAAATAGTGTTAGTGATTTACAGGTACACTGTGATGAACTGCAGCGTAAACATCTTTCCCTCTCACACACACACAGCCTGAGACATCACACACTTGAGTTAAAGCTCCCAGTTGCAAAATTATAGAAAGTGATTACAATAAAATAGGAAACGCCAATCAGGATGCTGATTATCCAACCACACACACACACATACACACAATCAGCTGGTCATAAGACTACAAACAATCAATATCGACAGTGTGTAACATCACTCAACATCACTGAATGTGTGAGCAGTCTCAGACAAAAACACAAGACAGGTCATGTGATCACAAAACAAACAAACAAAACCTAAACAAACCACTGATATGTTGCAGCGACGTCACTGAGTGTGATTAAAGCTCTCGTTAATGCCCTCGTGTAGTGTTTACACACTGTGGATAAAACTCTCTCTCTCACACACACACACACACACACACAGTATTTAAAGGAAGAGTAACGGATTTACTCAATTTGGGATTTTACACATAAAAAAAAAAAAAAAGAATAAAAATACAAATGTAAAAGAAAAACTAAAGTAAAGCTCATCGAACCTCCCTGTGGCACGTCTGTTTCACACACCACCGCTCTCGCTTCCTCTGCGCGCGTACACACACACACACGTCGGTGGTGTGTTTGGCCTCTTACAGGATTACACTCATTTTCTCCGTGTGTGTGTTTAAAAATTGATACAGTTATGAAAATTATAATTAGCAATATTATTGATTATGTAATAACGAATCTTTAGATGTTTATTACCACACCACGTCACATCATAATCGTTATTATTATTATATTATTTTTATTATTAATGTAGCATTAATTTTAACTTAAATTTGATTAAAAACTAACAGTTAAAACTCTAAACCGTTTAATGTAAATGAGTTACAACTCATTAAAGCTAACAAGCCACCTGATCTCCACGGCCAATCAGACGGCGAGGGCGGGACCACCCGCGGTGCCCTCCGTATGATAACAGCATGCTTTCACCTTCAGCGCTTTAATAATGTGGAGATCTCTTCATTCAACAGTGTGTGTTTGGCTGCTTTTGGTGTTTACAGGGACATAAAATGTGTCCTCCAGAAATATTGGCACCCTAGGGTAAATTTTACAGTAAGCTGAAACTGAAAACATCCTACACTGAGAAATGGTTTTAATCAACACAAGGTCAAAAAAAAAAAGAAAAAAAAAAAGGAAAGGCTGTTTGTTATTAATTATTGATATAAATAACATTAAGCCTCACGTGGGGGACAGAAAACAGAGCCGAACCTGAATTACTGAATATAATTTTATCCTCTTGGTGAAGGGTGCCAATAGTTCTGGAGCACGCACTAACACTGTGGTGTATATACGTCATACAGCACTTGGCGTTGAGTTTGGCTTCCATCGTTTGTAATCAGTACTTGACAGGCCACACCCACCAGAGACGGCCGCAGCAGCAGAGCGCGTTACGCGTGGAGGACGACGTCCTTCTGACCGGCAGGACGTGAGGATCAGCGAATCTATCAGGATTAGTATTAGCATACAGTGTTGTCCCTGGAATGTTCATCCTGGAGACAGAGAGAGTGTGTGTGTGTGTGTGTGTGTGTGTGTGTGTGTGTGTGTGTGTGTGTGTGTGTGTGTGTGTGAGAGAGAGAGTGAGCGTGTTAGTGAGGGTGAGGGGGGTCAGACGTCTGGACGCCGTTGGCTTTGCTCTTGTGTTTGTGCAGCAGCTTGCGGTTGATGATGCGCCTGAAGGTGGCGGTGCGTCTCTCCTCGGCCTGCTCCAGGTACTGCAGGTCGTTATGGGACTGACTCATCCCCGGCTCCTTCCTCTGCTGACGACGCCTGAAAAACAGCCGCGTGCCCTTATGGAGGAAACTGCCTGCACGGGGGAACAGCAGGGAAACACGTCCGAGTTACACACCAACACACACACACACACACACACACACACACACACACACTGTAATAACAATGTATTCAGCTTATCTTATAACGTTTCTGACTCTGGACATGAAATAAAACGCACACACAATGCTTTCTGTAACGGTAAAGATAATAAAATTGAGATTAGTGTTTGTAAAAGTCCAGCGTCACACTGAAGGATCATTGATTAAAAGCGTGTAAGAATCAGAGGAGCTCATTGGTTCAGCCTGCTGTCTGACTCGGATTATAAAGAGTTATGTGCCATATTTATTATTTTTTTGCAGAATCTGCTCCTACTTGATATTCCACAGATATTAAAACGAGCTCTAGTCATGTGACGGCTTTCAGGAACGTTCCAGAACAAAACTGGCACGTTAACTTTTAATTTAAGCTCATTAAATTTTTAAAAAGATGTTGTGTTATACACGTCGTTTAAACTAAATTAATATTTTAATGGTGTTCATACAACACTTGTTGTGAGCACTAACCACCAATGATTAAAGTATTGGCACCCCTATGCTTGAGGCACATCAGCCTTTTATTTTAAAATTGTTCTGATTTGATTTTTACTCAGATTTTGTCCTTTTGATCACTCCTATCAGAAACCACCTGATAACATGCAGACAAACTCCTCCCACGTTCGCAGACACAGTGACACACACACACTGTAAACATGAGAGAGACATCGTTACTGAAGTATGAGAGGGTCAGATAAAGCGCGAGACGTCGCAGCACCTTTTGGTTTTTTGGATGGGGTCTCGGCGGCGCAGAGGGAGAGCGAGGCTTTGTCCGATTCCTCTCCGGTCTGACTCTCCCAGTCCGCTCCGCTCGCACCCTCTAACGGGTCGGTCGTGTCCGAGGTGGCGATCTCCGACAGCGTCTCCGCTTCCTGCCTCGAGCACTCGGGCGAGTCGGACATGGAGGCGTCCATCGCGGCGGCGTAGTCGGCCATCAGAGCCATCTCGTCGTCCTGGGACAGAGGCGCCTGGGACACGGAGACACACAGATGAGGGTGAGGTAAAGACAGTCTGGGAGCTTCCCTACTCCTCATGTTCCACTTAGACAAGTAATTGACACGTTGTGTGATGACATCACTTCTTGCAGCAGCCTGTTAATCTGGTTGCTAATCTTAATCGTTAAAAACGTTACGCTCAGTGCACGTCCTCTCGAGTGTGTCTACTCGCGTGTCTTTAAGGTTTCTCCGTCCTGATCAACGGAGGCAGTGTCTTCTGAAACATGTTTATATTGTGATTATCATTTGCTAAAGGTTCGTTCATGCTAACGCTAAGACTGCACTCGCATCAGATCCGCGCAACCAGAATAGGACGATCAGAGGACAAATAAATACACAGAGCTGCGCCGTTAAAACAGGAAGAGACCCTCCGGACCCCAAGCACATTCCAACCAGAGGAACTACAGAAACCGTTTCTCCTGCCAAGTCCAGCAGTGTGTGCAGCGCTGCCAGTGAGAACTCACACACACACACACACACACACACACACACACACTCCGGCCCTGTAGAACTGTGTCACAGCACGAGGTTAGAAAAATATCAAAGCTACACTGTAAAGATTCGGCTAGTGTGTGTGTGTGTGTGTGTGTGTGTGTGAGAGACCTTGGCCACTCCTGAGATGATGATGGTGCTCTTTTTGACAGGGGATTTGAGTTTCTGCTTGGCCGACTCGTACAGCTGTCTGATGGCGGCCTCGGCCACCGGGTCGGCGCCGTTCAGCATCAGCAGCTCTGAAACACACAGGAACATGTGATCATTACACACTTCCTGATTGGTCACAGGGACACCAAGGGGGCGGAGTCAGAGAATATACTGTAACACTGGAGCAGCTTAAGGACATTTAACACAGAGTGCAGGAGAAGATTTATACAACTCACACACACACACACACACACACACACACACACACACACACACACAACAGAACCAGGATAAGTAATTCAGCTGTATTGTCCTCAGTGGAGAGTATTTTCAACAAGCAGCCACTAGAGAGCGCCGTTTCTAAAGATCTCACAGGGATCTCTGTTCACGTCTTAAACACGTGAAGCCGAGGTCTACAACATGTCTTTAACCTGAGCATCACAGTTTTATATTTATTTCTGTTGTTCAGCACAGTGTGTGTGTGTGTGTGTGTGTGTGTACCTGTGTCTGATGAAGATAAGGCTTTGCTGACTTTGGCCCCCAGTACCGAGGGCTGTTCAGACACGCGCCTCTCCGTCAGCTTGCTTCTGGACGGAGTTCTCATTGATTCTGAACAGAATAAGTACAGTGTTTACATCACGGGGTGTAACAGACCACCAAACACTGCCGGGTGTGAACCAGCATTCCCAAGAGTACCTGTGTGTGAGTGTGTGACGGTACCTGTGTGAAGCGGGCGTCCCGGGCGGCTCCTCACTGCAGTGACGGTGGTGACGACGGTTCCGCACGGCATCACGGTTCTGTCCATCTCCACTCGCTTGGCAGGCGCCGGCGTAGGGGGCAGCCACGTGCGCACTTCACTCGGCTCCAGGTACGACACCTGGGCAAAAACAACCGTCCGATTAGAATACACACGCGCGCGCGCACACACACACACACACACACACACATCTGTGTTTCTGATGAAACCACAATCTCTCACAACACGGAGTAAACATCAAGAACTTATGAACTTATAACGCGATGTTTCACACAAACATGTTTAAATGTATGTAATATATAAATTATTTATCGACTCGAACGACTTAAAAACAATGAATGTGTCAGACAACCCTATCGCTCGAAAGTCTCGGTGCGGACACGACCATCAACCAGTGAAGATTCAAGACCTTCAGGTGTATTACCTGTAATGTTAATTGTTTGATGTAGTTAATCAGAGTTGATTGATTAATTGAGTTATTAGTTAGTAGTATATCAGTAATCCCGCTCAGTACTGAGAGTCACCAGCGTGTCTATCGGTTTTATTTTTACGCAGACAGACACCAGTCATGACCCCGACACTAAAATATTAATATAAAGAGACTTTACTCACACTCGTAATACAACTACATTTATTTGGTGGCTCTCGGAGACCAGCAGCAATAAAGGGGATGTAACGATAAAAGATAAAAAAAAAAGAAAGAAGATAAATATATACACTAAAAATATGAATCTAACAGTATGTACAGAGGAATATGCAGCGATCATTAATCCTATTACACACTCCATCCTGTGCTGCGTCACCACAAACACCAGCACAAACACCAGCACAAACACCAGCACCGCCCAAACAAACAGAGGTTCTGTTTCACACACACACACATAATGTTACTTCACAATGTGTGTGTGTGTGTGTGTGTGTGTGTGTGTGTGTGTGTGTGTGTTACCTCAGCAGTCAGTGACCCGATTACTTGGTGTGTGTTCATCAGTGTGAACGTGTGCTGTCCTCTTGGAGTCTTCTGCACCAGATTAAACGGCACACACACCTGGCCGAGCACATGACCTGGCGGGAGACACACACACACACACATTAACAACAGCGGTAGTGTTTAACGCTGGTCTCAGTACTACTCACCTCCTGTCCTCTACACACTCACTGGTGCTGATGAGGATTTTGTCTTCTTTATTTAGTTTCAAATTAAAGTCAGCTTCATTTATTTATTTACTCATTCATCAAAAATATTATTTACCGCTTGACCTTAAATATGAGTAAATATAAATAATCTTACTCTCTGGAGGTTTCTCATGGTCCAACAGCTGGATGTTCAGCTCCTTCGACCTGCCGCTGAGTTCACTGTACACACACACACACGTCATGTTACACACCTGTATAAATGTTCTTAATGTATAGATATACAGTAATAAGTGAAAGGT
>JAQQZT010000009.1:408870-419207 GCA_030068275.1 Clarias platycephalus | reverse complement strand
TCAGCATTCCTTTACAATGTAGAAAGAAATAAAAATCAGGAACCATCATGGAGTTAGAAAGTGTTCTAAAACTTTTGTAGTGTGTAAAATAGTATAATTGTGTTACTTGTTGTGATTCTTTTGTGTGGTAGTTCATGTATCACCTCACCACGCAAATTGTTTTTAGTTTATACATGTTCGTGTTATGAAATGTTTTCCGTGGCTCTGTAATCCTCCTGGTGGCGCTAAACATTGGCAGGCAGCTCAGCGTCCTGTATGGTGGGAGTGAATTATTTATTTAGAATTGTAACAAAAAATAACAAAATAATTTAAATTTAATCTGGATATTTCTAAAATCGTGATATTACAGGATCGGTGTCGTGACCCTCAATCATCATAATATTGAAGCTGGTTTTGGGACACGCATGATTATCAGAGATGATTGAAGCTCTGTGTGTGTGTGTGTGTGTTGCACGGCTACAGTGTTAGAGTGTGACACCAGAAGAGACCGGTGTTCCTGCGAGACAGCCTGGTCTACTAAAAGGTAAAGCTGATAACGTCACTCTCCTGTTATTGAATGTGAAGGTTGTATCAGTGTGTAATAACTGATGATAATCCCGTAACCTCACAGAGCACACTCCACCCTGGATGAGGTTCTGCAGGACTTTCAGGAGAACCCTGAGGCACAGAGAACCGCGACAGAAGCCTCAGCGATTACAGAGTACGTGTATATCATGCAGTACTGACGTTCTGTTCCTCTCCACCTCCCTCACGCGCCGCCTGTCCGTCCGTCATTCAGTTCCTGTCCGCGTGGAGTCTGATTTCCTGCAGCTGTCTCTGGGACGCTGTCTCTGCTCCACAGCATCACTTCCTGTCATCACGCTAGACTTTTCCCATCACTGGTCTCATCCTGTTTTGTTCGATAAATGATGATGGAGTGTGTACCCTGTTGTTTTTGGGTTAGAAACAACCCAGACAAGAGGATACACTCTTTAACGCAGAATGAACAGACTCTGGAGAACCATGATCCCGATACACACTGCACTCCTTAGTCTACGTTAGGGTTTATTTATAAGAGGTAGATTTTTTTATAGATTGTACAAGCCCCGCCCACCAGACGGAAACGACACGTGAAATGAGTGACTGGTTGTGTGTTAGTGTGAGCGCAGGGCCGGAGGAGGAAGCGGAGCGGAGGTTTGGACAGAGTGTGAGTGCAGAGCGAGGGATCCGGGATCAGCTGGAGAGAGAGGAGGAGGAGAGCAGATGTTCTGGAGGAGAACAAACATCCACCTCAGGTCTCTCTCTCACACACACACACACACACGGTGCAGAGATGCTGGGTAACTGAGTGTGAGCTGATCCTCTCACCCGCTTTCCTTCACTCACTGTCTTTGTTTCATGTGCAGATGTCAGGAACAGACCTGAAGGAGATGTGGCACCTCACACTACCTGAGACTAACTGCAAAGGTACACACACACACACACACACACACACAACTACACAAACATAACATTTACACAGAATAGGTGTGTCCTAGATACATCAGCAACATCAAACACCTCGCTGTGGGCGTGTCCTAAACACAGTCTAACATGCGAGTGTTCTGAAGTGCATGTTATAAATGTTTATAAGTCAGTTATTAAATAACAGACTGGAATTTGTGGTTTAATGAAATTTTAATTACAAAGGGAATGTACTACACACAGACACAAAGTCATTACACACACACACACAGATTCCATAACACACACAAAAGAAAATGAATAAATTGCTTTCCGTTTATAAAAATAGTGCAATTTGTTTTTCTTTTTTCCCAGCTTTATCATGTGATGACAACAGTCCTCTGTTCACCTGCGTCAGTCACCTCACCTGGACCAGAGTCGACCTGGGAGAAAAGAAACTCTCTCTGTCTCTCTCTCAGTACACAACCCTGTTATAAATACTGTGTATCTGAAATGTTAGAACTGTTTATTGTCACACTGAATATTAAACTGAACATTGTACTGAAGTTTATGAGAAGGAGACGTTGCTCAGAGGACGAGTGTGTGAGTGTGTCCTCAGTGTGAGGAGGACAGAGACACCAAGCCTTTCTTATCCAGCTCGATGAGACCGAGGTGCTGCAGCGTCTTAATAGCAGCCTCGCTCACTCTCATGTTCAACTTCCTCATCTTCTGCAGACTCAGAGGTGCGCTGAGGGGGTGAGGAGGATTTAGAAAACAATACAAAACATGTTCCATGTAACATCTAAGAGTGTGTGTGTGTGTGTGCCCACACCTGCTGCCGTCTGAGGAGAAGTGTTCAGTCAGCTGTGTGTACAGGGTGTTGAGGTCGCCGAGCTTGACGTTTCCCCGTACACTCCGTGGAACAGCTTCGAACTCCACGTCTTTCACGTCTCTGCGCTTTTCCTGTGCTGACAAACACAAGCGTGTCCGTGTTTAATTTCACAAACCACGATAATTATCACAAGGGCATCTGTTTAACTCTGACTTCCAGGTTCGTTATGGCGCCCCCTACTGACAGACACACTCACATTATATATAAACTCATGCACACAAAAAACACATTTCCCTGTCCATTTGTCTCCACCAGACACACTCGTGCAGTATTCCTGGGCTTCTCTAGAGTGTTATACAGCACAAACACTATCCGGCTTTACTGTTACACTCCTGTGTGTGAAGTCAGAGTTTTAGATCAGACTCTCGGATCAGGATAACGATGTGACATTTTCAGTGTCTCAAATAAAGTCACTTTGTTTTCTCACGTGTTATGTGGGACCCGTGTGCTTGGTGTTGGGTTTAAATCATCACACCACCCTGACATGGATTATTCTACAGTAACACCACACTTCTCTACAGAGAGCTACCACAGTGTGAGCGCTGTGTGTGTGTGTGTTTTTCCAGTTTTTACGTTAAACATGGCGTCTATCGGTGACGTCATCATAACCTGTACAGGTGTTGCAGTAGTCCTGTGTTACACATCTGGAGTTAAAGTGTAGAGCGGGTGAGGGTTGGTGACATTTACACAGTGTGTGTGGTGTTTGGAAGCTTATACTGCCTTCAAGTTCAACATTTTTTTATTATGGCTGTACATTAACATCCCTAACAGCTGGAGTGATTAAACCCCACACTTACAGTTAGACTCCTGCTGTGTGTGAGCTTCAGATGGCGTCTACAGGGGGAGCAAATAAATAATAGTAAATCATTTGTACAATAAAATTACAATTAATTAAACAGTTAATTAGTAATCTTACACTAAAAGTGTAAAATGTTTTTATTCATTTTTAAAAACAAATATGTAAATGAAGTATCCTTACACAGACAATCTCAAGTCACGTGATCAGGTTTTACTAAAAACTGTTAAATAAAGAGCTGAGAGATTTCCTTACACCTGAGGCTGCGGTGCATCGCAGCATCAATTATCTACTGTAATTCTGTTAGCAGAGACGGTGTGTGTGTGTGTGAGAGAGAGAGAGAGATACCTGTACAGTCAGAGCTTGGACTGCTGAACAGAGGGAGTCTTTCGCTTCCTGTTCTTCCTGTGTGAGCGGAGGAACCTGCAACAGAAATGTCACACTGATCTGGACCGTCGCTGAGGTTCTGCTTTAAACCCGGCACCGGGTGTCTCAGTAATAACCCTGTGGCGTGTCGGACTCCAACCTGTGTATCTGCCGTGCTCTGCAGCTCCTCCACCAGCTTCACCGTGGTGTTCAGGTGAGATCTGATCGAATCCATCGAGCGTTTCTGCTCAGCCGCGATCTCCTCCATCTGCACGCACAGAGCCGCGTGACGAGTCTTAATGCCCGCCAGACTCTCCAGCAGCTGTACCGGGTTCCCCTAAAACACACACCACACACATTTTAATCTCAAATCTGTTACCTGGGGAAGTTTACTGATATCTTATTACATCATTTATTTCTCTTGAGAGATCATTTTCTCACGATGCTGAAACACGTGATTAGGTGAAACTGCCGCACGTCACGGATGAGCGCACTCGTATTAACTGACTTTAGCGACTGAAACAAGAGGAAACAGCTGGACGGTTGTGAGCAGCAGATCACTTCATCAGAAAGCCGCTAATACAGAAGCGATAGCATTCCTGAACAAAGGGTCAGCTTTACTGCCACCCCAGGACGTCTCCATGGTTACTGCACAGCGTTTCAGAGATTGGTACAGAAATATAAAATAACTCAGGCCTTCCTGGACTTCTGCAGCCAGTCACCTTTAGTTTACATTAATATGTGTAAACCCATGTAGTGGGTTAGATATAATAACTCACAGGTATGTTATAATAAAATACTTAAACTTTAGCATATTCATGAGATAGATTTTATAATAAAAGCAAAACCTTATTTTCTATTTCCTCACTATATAATCAGAAGCAAGCAGGTTTAAGTCATGGTTATTAAACAGCTGCGTGTCAGACCTCAGTGGCGCCGTTTTCTCGAGCGCTTGTCATGAAATCGAACTTCAGACGCTTCTCCACATACTCGATGTCCGCCTCGGCCTTCTGGAACTACAGCAACGACAACGTGGAGTCACACAACAAAGATCAACAACGATCATTCAGAACAACGCAAAAAAAGTATTATATCAGCAATAAATAACCAAAAGACTGATATAATGAGAACTGGAGTGAAAACATAAAAAAACAACAACATACAAATCATAAAAAAAAAAGGATTAAATAGAAAATATATTTCTGATAATTCCATTCAAACACTATAAAAAATATTTATAGGTTTAAGCAACAGGAAAAATTATAGTAAATATAAATAAAACATTATCTAAAATAAACATAAAATAATAACTATCAAATAAACAAATTAATACTTTTAAAAAATCTTTTAAAAAATTCAAAACAAAAAATTGCAATGATAATAGTAAACAAATTAATAATAAGTTAAAAATATAATTATCCTAAATCACTAATAATGTGCCACTAAAAGTCAAACGTAAAAATAAAATGTAAACAAAAACCACAAAATATTTGTAAAGCACACATTTTTAAATAAATAAGCCATTAAATAATCTGCAGTCTCTGTGTTTAACCCAAACCCTGAAACCCTATAAGCAATATTGCACTACTCTGATCACAGCGCACAGCAGAGACAATACTGATAGGGTCTCAGGAATCAGGAACACACACACACAGATGTTTTCTTAGCTGCTCACAGATGCTTTGACAATACTATTGCACTGCTCTCTGTGTGGTACAGTAGTGCAATGAAGTCAGAGCTCCTGTAAACATCACCGGCATTGAGGAGGAGTGTGTGAGGAAGAGGAGTGTGTGAGGAAGAGGACTCGGAGAGAAAAACCCGGCCAATGCCCTTTTAACATTGCACTGCTCTCAGGACCACGGCACCAGTAGTACAACATAAAAGGGGCACTGGACGGACGGACGGACAGACGCTAACTCTCCTTCTGCAGGATGAACAAGAGAGTGAGAGATTACTGACCTGCAACACAAAAAGCTGCATCACACAAACACACACACACCACAGACCTCAGGGTCTCAGTAACACCTCAACATGTTCGACTGTCAATCTAAAAGACAGCGACTGGAGGTGATAAAGTGATGGTACACCCCGCCCTCGAATGGGCCACGCGGTCACATGATCAGCTCCAGGAAACAGCTGGACAGCACCTGATATACACCTCTCTTTATTCATGTAACTTTTCATGTCTCTCTCTCACCTGCAGGTTCACATGTTCTCTTGACGCCAGAATTAAAGACGCAGGGTGTGTGTGTGTGTGTCCTGTACAGATATAGTGTGGAGGAAACTAGCATTGTCTGTGCATTACAGTGAGGCCTCCACTCTGTGTGTGTGTGTGTGTGTGTGTGTGTTTTCTCCTGTATGTTGTGCTATCTCACAGTTAACTGTATTCTACATTGTTACATAACAGGAATTGTGGTTTATCTCTGAACTTTTACTTTAATGCTACCTTTATCTTTACGCTACACACTGCACTGATTCCATGCTCTGTGTGTGTGTGTGTGTGTGTGTGTGTACATGTTATTTAAACACATGAAAAGTTTTATTTTATTTTATTTTCAGAAACTCTGAGACCTCAGAGGTCAGGGATGTAGCGCGTGCACGCGGACCCTCACACGCCAGGGAGCGCGCATTCCCGGGCACGGCCTCCTCGTGAGCGCGCATCATATGTACGCTCGTACTCGTTGTCCTCGTCGTTCGGCGCGTAACGGCGAAATGAGCACTTTGACTGTGTGGAGCACGGTTCACACGGTTTTACTCACCGTCAGGGTGCTACAGAAGCGAGCTGACCAGATTACAGTGCAGGAAAACGTGTTGATTAAAATAAAGCCGGAGATGTTTGTGGGGAATTTTCTCGCCTCAGAGAGAGCGAGCGAGCGCGCGCGCGCGGTTAGCCAGCGTCAAGCTGAGGCGATGTTCAGCGGAGGAGCCAAAAATACCGTTACACAGAAATGACGCTGAACAGTGAGCTCGCTGATGATTTATTAAACAGTCAGGTCGAAAAAATATAAATATATATATTTTTAAAAACCAGCCACAGAGCTTACCATCGCCTCCAGCTTATCCACTGCTGTCTCCATGTTGAATAGTTTACATTCCTGAAGCAGCCCCGGAAATACGGCGCGAGGAGCGAGTGTACAGCGGCTTCCTATTGGCTGAGCCGTGACGGATAGTGACCTCTGATTGGTCGGTGAGGAGACGCCGCAGCGAGGAAAGGCGGGATCTCGTGAAATGGCGTTCTAAATATCGGGCGCGTTCCGAATCATTACGCTCCTCCCTACGCTAGTGCACTCTAACGCGCGTGAACCATACACGCTCCCGCGCCCTGTACTGCGCGCTGCGCGTCTGATCTGACGTTAATCAGGACGCGACCGCTGGCTAGAGGGAAGTCACTCAGCTATTGGACAGTGCATTTCAAAAGTCTGGACAAGTTGTGTATAGAATTTACGATTTTCCATGATTCGAATTCCATGTATATTATAATAAAGTTGTTTAAAACCTTGGAAGGCGCAATTTTAATTATTAATAGAAATCATAATCATTTTAAATATTTTCTTGCATTCCATATATAATATATGCATGAGTGCTCTAATGTAGTTACAGGAATGACAGATGGCCATCACTTTATGTAATCTAATATGCAAGGATGAAGATGAGCTCCATCTGTGCTCACTTAGTTATCAAATAATGATAAATCTTTACATTTTGTTTGTTTGTGTTTGTTTTACAACAACTAGTCAACAACTGATTGATGAATTACCTATAATTACTAATAAGGAATGTGATTACATTTTTAAAAAATAATAAAAAGCATGAAATTCTTGCAGACTATTTAATTATTTAAAATGCTTCAATTAAGATTTTTTAAAAAGTATTTCCGTGCTTTTAGTGTTAATTAATTCTTCTGTCTTTTCTCGTCTGTAGAATTAATAAAAGTAATGCGAGTGCGATTGACCAATCGTGAATCACCTGAACAAGAGTTGAGCCAATCATCATCAGGTTCTCGCGTGGAATTATGATTGACGCGCGTTTGGACCAATCGGATGTCATGTTTTCGGCTTTTTCCGCGCTCGCGGTTCGGTTGTGCTGCGGTTTCGCTCTCGACCCGGCTGGAGGACGTTGGAGTCACGGTGAGTGAGGAGGCGCCTCAGGATCCATTACACGCTCATCTCCGTCAGGACACGCAGGGACAGCGCAGCAGATATGTTTTCACGGATCGCCAGACCATCCGCCAGCCTCGTGCGGTGTTTATCTACAACTTCTCAGGTAAAAAATAAAACACGCATTCGGTCTAAAACCCTGAGGGTGAGTCGCGGCGCGTGCCGAGCGTCAGTGTTAGCACTGTGGCTAAAGGTCTCTAATATGCTGTAGACTTGGCTAAAATAACTCTAACGTTTGCTGCTTATCCGGCTCATTATATATTGCAGTTTTTTTTAATTATGATCATTATTGTAAACTTTATTTAATATTCCAGAGACTGGGTGGTATTTAGCTGTTAGCTTTTAAGTCGCGTAGATTAGCATGCTATGCTAGCTTGACATTACCTCAGCATTGGCAGGTGAAAGCACCTTTTATATATCTGTGTGTTTAAATACAAATAATATACCTGTGTGTTTTAAATGGCGTTAATAATGTACATACTTTATATAGTTATTATAATAGCTTAAGGTATATTTTTAGAGAGGTCATTCTTTTTCTTCAGTTCCTATTAAACCTTCAAACGTCACAATTCCCACTTGGCTTCATTAACATAATCAGAGTCAGGAGACAATCTGATCTTACATTAACCTAATTCGGGGTGTAATCTCACTCTCGGACACACACACACACACACACACACACAGTCTCTAAAGGTCAGAAGGTTAAATCAAACCCTGACATCTGACATGGTGAGGTTTCTGGTTTCAGCGCACCGAGGACATGAGATTGAGCACTTCCTGTTTACCTGCAGCTCAAGATTGAGCACTTCCTGTTTACCTGCAGCTCGAGATTGAGCACTTCCTGTTCACCTGCATCTCTGAGTGTGAGGTTTTGTTGTTGTCTCTGTAGAACAATGCCAAGGTGGCGGTGTTGGGAGCGTCAGGAGGAATTGGACAGCCGCTTTCCCTCCTGCTGAAGAACAGTCCTCTGGTGAGCGAGCTGTCTCTGTACGATATCGCTCACACACCCGGCGTCGCCGCAGATCTCAGCCACATCGAGACCAGAGCCAAGGTCACCGGTACGAAAAACAGGAAATCAGTTCAATTAAATTTTATTTGTATATCGACTTTAACAATGGTAAATTTATAATTTAAATTATGAATAATAACATTCTGGTATTCATTCACAGACTCGCATATATCTTCTGAACTCGATCAGACTTCATTATAAAGCCCAATCTAATGGAATTATTTTATGTATTTAATTATTCTCTCTCTTTCTCTCTCTCTCTCTCTGCAGGTTATATCGGAGCTGATCAGCTGGGTGCAGCCCTGAAAGGATGTGAAGTGGTGGTCATTCCTGCTGGAGTTCCTCGTAAACCCGGTGTGTGTTTTATAGCATCTCATATTCTCCTGATGAACGGAGACTGTGTCCAACACGCTCGGCTTAAGTGTTTTTAGTCTTTAAAATATAAAATTAAATAATCTAAGTAATATAGTGGAGGCGATTTAAAAAATAAATAACTGTTTTTATATGGAAACAGATTTGTTAGTTACACCAGTGTGAAACCATAAAGACAGTGGTCTCATCATGTAAAATGCTGAATTCTTGTCATTTTAAAACTGTGTGTTTTGTTTCACAGGGATGACCCGTGATGATCTGTTTAACACAAACGCCACCATCGTGGCCACCCTGGTTGATGCGTGTGCCCGTAACTGCCCTGAGGCCATGATCTGCGTCATCGCTAATCCTGTGAGGAATCATTTATTAATCAGTGCTTTACACATACTGCAGTAGTGAGAGTTTCCACAAGGGGGCGCAAAACAGCACAGTGAAGGAGGGTGCACACACAACCAGTGTATAATTCATTATTTTGGGGAAATGGTTTTATTAAAGACGATGTGTGTGTGCACACTTCCTGTAGCTGTAGAGATGTTAAGCAGAGGTGTGGTGTTTTTCAGGTAAACTCCACCATCCCCATCACTGCAGAGGTGCTGAAGAAGCACGGTGTTTTCAACCCTAGCAGAGTGTTTGGCGTGACCACGCTGGACATCGTCAGAGCCAACACCTTCGTCGCCGACCTCAAAGTCAGTCACATGTCATGGCGAGCGCTAACACACCTGATTAACAAGCTCCTTTCTCACATCCACAACCTGTCTCTCTCACTATACATTCAGGTCGTTACCTTTATTTACACTCCTGTAGGCGGAGTTGTTTAAACCTGTGATCTTTTACACTGCTGGATTTTGTTACTGTAAGATTATTATTTTTTTGTTGTTGTTGTTGTAAAAATGTGTTTATTTTTATTTCTGATAGTCTGTGTTTGTCTGCAGGGTCTCGATCCAGCTCGCGTCAACGTGCCAGTCATTGGAGGCCACGCCGGGAAAACCATCATCCCTCTGATTTCACAGGTCATTAAAAAAAAGAAGAAAACACACTCTTGCACCACCTGGCCTGTAATAACCAAATGGCACCTTAACATACTGCTGAGCTTCCTTAGCAACACAGTAACCACCTGGGATCATAAAACTCAATAGCAACCATCAAGCAATCAAGCAGCACCGTAGTCACAGCTGGACAGAGGTGGAAAGAGTAATAAAATTTTGTACTTAAGTAAAAGTACTGTTACTTTAGTGAATGTTACTGGAGTACAAGTAAAGTTACCCTTATAAAAATCTACTCAAGTAAAAGTAAAAAGTAGCTCATTAAAAATTTACTCAGAGT
>JAQQZT010000009.1:393584-407905 GCA_030068275.1 Clarias platycephalus | reverse complement strand
GACTACATATTAAATATGCGTCATCGATTTTACTACAAAGGACAAACCTGCCACTCTGTGGAATTCCTCTAATAACACACAGAGGTTTATGTCCAGGGAACTGTACACGTGTGTGTAAGAAGTGTTTAAGTGCCAGACATACAGTTGCCTTTCCCACATGCTCTGCATCACATGCCCCACATTTGGGTGGAATGTTTTCTGTTCTAAGCCCAGACCTGCGGTGGTTTGTGACATTTACAATATGCGGTTTCAGGAGATGTGTTAAGTAAATTAACGATTCCATTGAAAACCGATAACGCTCTTTCAAATAATCATTAGGAAATTAAAAGACATCAATACGCGGTGTTATAACTCTCTCCCGGTGAAATAAAACCTGTATAATCTGTGCCTCCACGTCCACGGGATCCTCATCAAAAGGGTCCCCATGTCCAATAACCTTCTGAAACAACCTGACCCTGGAACATAACCTGCTACAGAGTCAGTTGCTATGGTTACATACAGACCCAGAAAGTTACCTCCGTTTTTGGCACCGAAAGTTGAGGTTATCCACTAACTTACCCTCAAACTTACCCGGGTCACATGACCTGCTTTCTGGAACCCCCCCAGAGCAAAATCACTTAACAAATGGACATTTAAACAATAAACGATGGAGAGAGAAAAGCATTTTATAATATTATCTCTTACAATATAAGGATTAAAGTCTTTAAATGTTTTTGTTTGAAAACAGAATTGATTAGTTTGTTATTGTGGTTTTATCTCATAAATTAACTCTGAACCTCCACATCACGGCTTTATTATTATTATTATTATTATTATTTGGGGTCGCACGGACGTGTAAATACACAGTGTGTGTGACGCAGAGCGAGCTCCCTGTCCATCTCCTGACTGACCTTTGACCTTTCCGTCGCAGGAGACGCCGCAGCAGGTGACCGGAAATCCGACTAGTCACGTGGTGTCGTTCCGATGCGCTCGAGCTGGGACCTGTGCTAGCAATTAGGCTGCGTTTCCGGTGTGTGTGTCGGTGTGGAGTGTAAACACTGCCGGTTTGGTCATGTCTGCTCTACCGGAGGAGCGGGCGCGCGTGCTGGCGGTGGTGCGCGCGCTTAAGGCCGTCGGGGTGCGCGTGAGGAACTGGAAGAGCTTCCTGTACGGAGAGAGAACACCGGGGGTGAGGAGGGGGGGCAGGGGTGTGTGTGTGTGTGTGTGTGAAAAAAAATCATTTAATAAATCTGGAGAGGAAACCTGTTTTAGTGTCTAAGAAAGTGTGTGTGTGTGTGTTGGAGTGTATACAGAAGAAAAATAAATCATTCCTCCTGTCACAAGTCTAATCCTGACCACGGACGTGTAAATACACAGTGTGTGTGACGCAGAGCGAGCTCCCTGTCCATCTCCTGACTGACCTTTGACCTTTCCGTCGCAGGAGACGCCGCAGCAGGTGTTTGCGTTCGGGCGAGACCTGCAGCTCCTCCCCCAGTGTCACGTGACTGAAGTGGACGGCTCCGTACCTCTGTACGTCATCTTTAGGTTATTATTGTTCATGTGACGTGTGTGTGTGTGTGTGTGTGTGTGTGTGTGTGTGTGACTTGTGGATGCTGAATGTAGTGTGTGTGTGTGTGTGTGTGTGTGTGTGTGTTGTGAGAGACTTGCGGACACTTATTGTACAGTGTGTGTGTGTGTGTGTGTGTGTGTGTTAGGTTCTTGGTGGAGGCGTGTGAGTATTTGTCTCAGCACATGCACACTGAGGGGCTCTTCAGGAAGACCGGCTCTCTGGGCCGCATCCGAGCTCTGAGGGTGAAACACTGCACACACACACACACACACACACACACACACACTCTTATTCCTACACACTGATTAGAGTCGATATCTTAACGCTGTTTATGAGGACACATTAAACAGAGATTACACACGTGAGATTTAAAGCAGCTCTAACTGCAGACTTTCCTCGGTTTGATTTTCATCCTGAACTTCATAATAAAACGTCTCTGCAGGTGGAATTTATTTCTGAACATTTTTTTTTTGCGTAATGTTTATTTTTGTTGTGAGACAAACCCATATAGTAGAGTTTTATGCCTGAGACCAGCCGAGTGTCTTCTTCATCCCGTAGTCAGACCTGGAGAAGGGTGAGCAGATGTTCTCGCCTCCCCGTGATGTTTTGCTGCAGCCGTGTGACGTGGCGTCTGTGATCAAGCAGTTCCTCCGTGAGCTTCCTGAGCCGCTGATCTCGGGCGACCTGCAGATGGCGCTGTGTCACGCCCAGACTCTGGAGGCGAGAGCGAGCGAGAGAGCCACGCTGCTCCTCATGTCTCTGCTCCCTCCGGGCCACGCCCGCACCCTGCGCTACGTCTGCAGCTTCTTCAGGCGCGTCGCACTCAGGTACCTGCAGCCTGCGTGTGTGTGTACTGTTATCACAGTGATAGTGGATAACACTGTGTTTGTGTGTGTGTGCGCGCGCGCACGCAGGTGTGATGAAAACAGGATGGAGGTGAGCAGTTTAGCGCTGGTCATGGCTCCGAACCTGCTGCCGTGTTCACCCCAGACGTGTCGCCTCACCCTCCTCACGGAGAAACAGCTGGAGCAGCAGGCGGCGGCCATCAGGACTCTGATCTTACACGCCGAGCACGTCGGTCAGTCCTGCAGCTCCTCGCACACCCTGCTGTTAAACACACATTAGTGTTTCTCTGTGTTTAGTTAACGTACACAGTGTTTATTCTAAGGAGTCATGCCCCTGAGCGTACCGGACACATCGGGCATGGTGGAGGGGAGCGAGTCCACACCGCCACTAGAGGGCGCTTTACTGAACAAGCGAGCCAGACTCAGTGTGTACAGCAGCCTGTGCAGACAGAGGAGGAGGAGCGTCGGAGGTGACTAGGAGCGTCTGTATCCTGTTTGATTTTTTTCTGACTTTGTTTAACGCTTGTGTTTATTTTCAGAGTTATTTGTGGATGCTTTGTCTAAGCTGAAGGCCAGCCGGATGCCCACCGCTCCCCCAGACACCTCACCAGGTAAAACAGCTTCATCATCATCATCATCATCATCATCAGCGCTTCAAAACAAGAAGCGCATGCGTGATACATGATACTCGGTACTCGTAAACCAAGACTTGTTCGTTTTCCAAGTCAAAATGTATTAAAAATCTTTGCTCGTCTTGCGGAACACTCGCAAACCGCGTTACTCGCAATCCGAGGTTTGCTGTACTCATGTTTTGCAAGAGTGTAAGTACTTCTTTATTTGAGTTTTATGAGCAGTCGTCGCTATATCGCCCCCTACTGGTCTGGAATGTGGAGCGGAAGATGGACAGGAAAAAAGCAAGATTGTTTTTGTACGAGACACAACATTTAAACACTTAACATTAAGAGTTACAGAGTGTTTCAGTGTTTCTCAGACACTTATAGTAGTTTTTATTACTTTAAAACCTGTAAAAAGTGCAGCTGCTTGAGAGATCAGACAGTAAACATTAGTGCTGCGGAACTGAATCCAACGAATCGAATCGTCAGATCTGTTCAGACTCGCAGCCCTGCGTCTCACTGAACGTCCCTCGAGTGTTAGATATATTTTGGTTTGATGTTAAATTGCTGCTCTAATGGAAGTCTGTGTTTGTGAGCAGAGAGAGAGTGTGTTGTGTGCAGCAGCTTTAGTGTGTGTTGATGTTTATTAAAATGTTCAGCAGGACCTCCGTTGTCCAGAAGTCCCACGCCTCAGTCTCCGAACACGGTGAAGCGCAAGGCGTCAGAGGACGGCACGGTCGAGCTGATCGGATCAGCCAGGAAGAGGTACAGACGTTACACTTCACTCTTCACCACCAGATTCTGTTTCTCCACTTCAGGAATTCATTTCAGGTTTAATTTCGGCTGATGTTCTGTTTTCTACATTATTGATGTTTATTCGTTTTTATTTGAGTTTGCAGGCCTTCGCTGCACGACCTCCGAGCCGACACGCCCTCCATCAGCAGCCAGTCCGCAGACGGCGAGTTCATTTCAGCTCAATCTCGTTATAATAATCATCATCATCATCATCATCATCATTATTAGTAGTATTATTATTATCATAATGATGTTGTTGTCAGACCTGTATGTCTGTGGCAAAAAAAGATAAATTATGAATGTAATTCAATAATAAAATAACATCACAATTAATTTTATATAAACAACTAACATTGTAATGACTAAAAACAAACATTAATGTTATCTGATCTCGGATTCATCTATAAAGACTACATGCTATATCTTCAAATCTTGAACCTCACTCAGGTTGGATGTTTTGGATGCTGGGGGTCGTCCCCCAAACAGGAGTTAGTTTAATATTCAGATTTACACGGAATCTTACAGCTTTATACGTTCTGTACACGAGACGAGTTACTCAGGATCTCGTACACTAACGTTATATTACATTTAAAACGCTGCCATCTAGAACCTGTTAGAACCCAACAAGCTGTGTGTGAGTGTGCGAGAGCGTGTGCGAGAGCGATGTTGGAGTTCAACAGCAACATTTTTAAAATATCAGATGATGTGTGATCAGAATCGACAGGTCCGAGTCCTCAGGAGGTGAAGAGAGGTGATGATTCCCACCGCAGTGTTTCAGAGAAGAGGACTCGAGCGCAGAGAAAGACACATCGGTGAGTTCAGGACACCTGTGTGTGTGTGTGTGTGTGTGTGTGTGTGTCAGTAAATGGTTAGAGTCAGTGGAACGTTTCAGAGTGAAAACATCTGGAGGAGAAGCGATTCGTGACGTCACTTCCTCACCTGCTGCGGTTATCTTTGTGTCTCGTGTATCCGTGTTGTTTGTTGATTAAATCCTGGAGAGATTCTGACTGACTGTAAATGTGTGTTGTGTTTTTTCTGTCTTTAGAGCGGCGAAGCAGGAGGGCCGAGTGCGGCGCAGGAGGAGATCTCTACGCTTCTTCTCCATGTCGAGCAGCAGCGGCGGCAGTCCTGTACACACACACACACACACACACACACACACACACACACACACACACACACACCCCACTCGGAATACATTCTGCCTGTGCACTGATGGAGTGTGTGTGTGTGTGTGTGTGTGTGTGTGTGTGTGTGTGTGTGTGTGTGTGTGTGTGTGCGCGCGCAATTTTCAGCCTAATTTCAGTGTTAATGTTAGAAACTGAGTTGATGATGAACCTCCACGTGTTCTTCAGTTCTAAACAGAAGGAAGAAATAAAGTGCACATTGAATGAGTTCTCATGCTGCTGATTGACGCGGTTCTCTCTGAGCAGGTTCTCACTGTGACTCCGCGTGACGCCGGTGAAAAGGGTTCGAGCTTCAGAACGCTCAGTAAAAGCGACTCGTCCATGAAGATCCCCTTAATACTGATCGAGGAGCCGGGACGAGGTCTGCAACTCTTATTATTTTACTTTACATCATCCTGCTTCTTATTTAATCAGTTATTAAATAATATAAATTCTCCCGTTAATCAGACATCTCACAGGAGTGCGTCACTCGTAACCCTGAGCGTGTGTTCCTGTGCTGTTCTTCATCACCCACTCGCGTCTCCGCGTCTCTCTCGGACCTGCTGTGTTTAAATTCTGTTCCTGTGTTGCAGTTGTGATCGGGAGTGAAGTGGAGGACGATCCTGAGCTTCTCAATTGCAGTTTCGTGGAGAATCCTGACGACGCGGCCGGTCCAGAACGCCAGCAGGAGCAGGAGAGCGAGGACGCGCACGCTGACGAACGCTGGGTTTTACTGGATGAGGGTCATCCTGAAGTCATTGTGGAATATGACGCGACTCAGCAGGACAGCGAGCGACAGGAAGGCCCCAGTCCAGAGCCAGGAGACGGGGTTAAGATGGAGGAGCAGGAAACGGAGACGCTTTCCAAATCCAGCAAGAGGGAAAGCAGTTGTAAGAAGCGATCCGGACCGCGGCGCTCCATCAGCATGCCCGAGGTGGCTTTAGATCCACGTCCAGACGAGGAGGACCGAGTTCGGCCCGAGGCTGGAGCGAGCGAGGACGTGTTTAATGATGACATGTGGACCGCGTCGGTCAGTCTGCCTCTTAAGAAGTCTGGAGGACAAGGAAAAGAAGGACGAGAGCTGAGGAGGAGATACGGCACGCTTCACGAGCGGAAGAAGGAGAAAGGTTCTGATTCGGATCTAAAGAAGGCGGGGCATCGGCTCTCGATGGCCGAGAGGTTCAGGAGCTTCGGCGTTCTGGCTTCGTTCCTCCGAACACCTGCGGTGCGTCTGCGCAGACAGGGAGCGAGGAGGTTCAGCCGCTCGTTCAGCGACGAGGCCGTTCGGGAGGAGCAGCAGGCCTTCCTGGAGCTCAACGATGATCTGACGGACTCTGAGGAACCCAACGAGGAGCTGCTTCCGGATCTGTCCCCAGTTCCATCTACTCCTTTAGAAGAGACTTTGATTGGATCGTCTCAGAAATCAGTAGAGGAAGAGTGTGTGACGTCAGAGACACCGAAAGTGGAAGACTTTGACCTGGACAAGATGTTCGAGCAGCAGTGTCACGTCACGGAACGTCAGCACGAGGAAGACTCCGACTCCTACTGGGACCGACGCTTTGATGAATCTTCACCGTCCACTGACCAGCGGAGGGCGTCGTTCGGTTCTCCTACGGACTCGTGCGCTTTCACAGCTTCGGAAACCGAGCCGCTGTCTCCGCAGTACGGGGCGTCGCCGTGTAAACCCTTCGGCTGCCTGGCGTTCGACGGCGTGTTCTCCATCAGCAGCGTGACTGACAGGTGTTCCCTCTCCCTCGAGCTCTCGCCTCCGTCCTTCCAGTTCAGGCCTCAGGGCTCCAGGAGGCGCTATAGAGACTCCCCACGCTGGCCTTCTCACGAAGTGCGCATGACCACCTGGAAGCCGTTACCCCTCTAACTCCTCCCACTATAACTCCTCCCACTCTTCCTCTGCACACGCCTTCTCTCTGTTCCTATATACATGTGTATTTATAGACAGGAAGCACACACACGCACACACACGTTCTATGTTTATATATCTGTGTGCCTTTTATTTTACTGTTTCCTCAATCAGTGTGAAATTTGTTTGTTCTCAATAAAAATTGTTCTGTTTGTTTATGAATGTTATTAAAAGTGAAGTTTAACAGCCGAGTCTACAGAGTGTCACATGGAATCATTTAGAAGATTTAAGAAACTCCTTATACAGTGTGTTTGTGTTCGATTAAGACAAAGACTCGCATTTCTGTGTGCAAATTATTTTATATAAAATTATTAAATAATAATAATCATAATAATGCAAGTATGTGTAATTGTGAACCCGTGATGGTGTGAGTGGGTGCTGGTGATTCCACAGGACATGATGTGTTAAAGTGTGTGTGTGTGTGTGGATCCACCCACTGCTGGACAAAAAAAGATAGAAGGTCCCTCTGAACTACAGCTAAAGAATGTCCTTCAAAACACACACACACACACACACACACACAGAGACAGACAGACACAGTGCAGGCTGGTGGAGTGAACAGAGAGTGAGACGGTCAGTGTGAGAGAGAGAAGACACCATGGCTGAAGGAGGAGAAGGAGAAGATGAGATCCAGTTTGTACGGACGGTGAGTAAATCTCTCCCTGATGAATCACATGACCGGCGCTTTGTACAGCACGCTGTGGCCCCATATTCAAATATCTTATTGATGATATTTATAAAATCCGTCCTCCGTTCTGTTCACACTTGCCTGGTGAGCAGAGGGATGTGTAGAAGGTCTGAGTGTTCTGTTCAAACTAGGAGGACAGGAGTGTGTAGCTGTGAGGAGAGTGTAGAGGTGAGGAGTGTGTAGCTGTGAAGAGTGTGTAGCTGTGAGGAGTGTGTAGCTGTGAGGAGTGTGTAGCTGTGAAGAGTGTGTAGCTGGTACACATGAGGTCTCCTGGTGATGGTGCTGGTGTGAGGTTCACTTAGTTGTGTGTCCCATCATGATATTCAGTCGTCTCTCACATGGTCCTGACGAGAGCTCAGTAATGTACAGTGAGGATAAAGCTGACCCTACACTCATCATCATCATCACCATCATCATCATCAATCCATCGGCGTGTCGTGTATGAAGCCTGATCATCAGCAGTACATGTAAGATAAATATGAATATATACATGCAGTATGTTAAATATAACACCGTCTGTAGGATCATGTTTCCTTTGCCACAGAGCTGCAGACTGGCACCAACAGGTGCGTGGCATTGTTATCTATTTATAGTAGAGCCGGGAAGCACAGTGACACACACACACACACACACACACACACTGAGGTCTGCGTGCTGTGATTTATGACACTGAAACTAAAACCTCTTTGTCTGGGTCTTAAACGTCTCTGCAGTTCAACCTGTAAAAGAGAAAACTGTTCTAACCTTCAAGCGTGTAGTTTATAATAATATAACAGTAATAGGATTTATTTATTAATAAACCTGGTTTTATAGATTTTAACTGTATAAAAGAGTATGACCACTGCAGTAATGAGAAGAATTTTTATAAAATCTTTTAAATTGATTTGAATTACAACAGCTATAAAACTGGAGCGTGTAACACATTACTGTGACTCTGTGTGTGTGTGTGTGTGTGTGTGTGTGTGTAGGCAGGTCGTCTCCATCTGAGAATGTCAGAACAGAATAGAATAGATGAAGCGTTTTATATCAGGTATCTGTACATAACTGTATAAACTACAGATCAGGTTTATGGTTCTGTATCGTTCACACTGTAATGATTCCAGAATTAATTCCTTTTAGGAATCTGTTTCGTTCGGAACCTCGTTACGTTATTTTTATTTGTCATGAAGAATATAAGAACTTTAAGTTAATGAACATTCCGGCTCTCAGGGTGAACAGTGACGTCGTCTCTTTTTTTCAGCTCTATATTTACACTGTGAAGACGGATTAGTGACTCTCTCAGACACAGCTGTGTGTTTCTGTCTATTTAAACATTATATGACACGATGTTCTGCTTTAATGACCGTGATCATGGGGATAGAGCGCATTATTGCAAGCTTTAAACATGGTTATGGGGTCACATTCACACCAGTGTGCAGCTCTGCTTTAACATTTAACATCAATAATAAGACAAGAATGAAGTCAAGAGCATAACAGTTCTCCCAGTGCAGAGGAACGCTCCATTAAAGCCATGTGAAAGACTTTATCTGGACATTAACATGGGCGAGTCGAAGGGTGAAACGGTGCCAGTGGACTCCAGTGTGAACAGAGGATTTCCACTACAATTTGAAGCCACTGTTCTAGTTTCTATTCTTATGTCTCTCTCTCACACACACACACACACACACACACACACACACACTGATTAATCACCTATAAATGGTCTCTGGCTGTAACTCGAGCTTCAGATTATTATCACGAGGTTATTCAGAATGATCTGCTGATCGCCATCAAGCTGTAAATCACAGCCATGACTCCGTCACATCTCACACAGTTACACTCATTCTAACACGTAAAGAATAGTTTTCTGAACATTTCCAGAAGTATAAATTATTTACACTCCCTCTGCATTCCTTATGCCAAACACCAATCAGCCATAACATAGTGACCACCTGCCTAATGTTGAGAAGGTTCACCTTTTGTGACCAAACCTGTGAAGCGCTGTGTGTTCTGACTCCTTTTTATCAGAACCTGCAATAACCTTTAAAGCAATTTGAGCTACAATAGCCTTCACTCCCCACATGCATCAGTGACCCCTGGCCCGCCTGGCCCCCCCTGGCCCTGGTTCACCTGTTGTCCTTTCTTGGAGCACTTTTGGTAGGTCCTGACCCCTGCAGCCTGGGGACATCCTACAGTCCTCTGCGGTTCTGTTGTTGCTCTGACCCAGTTGTCTAGACGTCACTTGTCAAAGTCGCCCATAAGGGGGGAGCGACTCAATATCAGGTAGTCATAATGTTCTGGCTTATCAGTGTATGTGTATATCAGAAGGAAGCAGAACTATTTGCTATAAGTATTACAGGAGTTTATCAGCATTACAGATGTGGTGTGGCACAGAACCGAAATCAGCTTTGCAGAAGTTATGATTTGCAAGAAAAACTCCTTTATTCTCCAGTAAAAGATCCTGTACTGTTTCTGTTCACTGAAGGTGTCACGTCACCTCGAGGCCTCGTGCATTTATAGTTAGCTTTTAGACCAAGTGTTTTTAAATACAGTATAATAAAGCATAAACCTTTCAAGGTTAAAGAGCGCCAACCTTATAACCTTATAATAGAGAACAGTTAATCCGAGAATAAAATATTAAACTGATTAAACCTGTATTTATGTATTCAGTCTTATTCTCCCTACTGAGGTTTTTGAGGCCACGCCCCCCCCCCCAGAGTCTGACTCACCGTTTACTCACTGATGATTGACAGCTGTGGCGCCTCCACCAGCCTCGCGCGCCCAGTTTAAAAATTTAAAAACACGGCGCGTGAAGCGTTTTACTAACAGACTAACGGCTTTAACTGACACACTGATTACCTCAGAATGTGAACACACACACACACACACACACACACACTGACTAGCGTGAGAAGTTAATAAAAGTACCCCATAGTGAATAATGTAAATGTAGTAGAGGATAAAAGAGTAACATTTCCTCCCCGTGGACTCAGTGGTTATGGGGCTTTACTGGGGTTCCTGTCGCTAGCTGGGCTGCTACACTTCTCAATTCCTATAAGAATAATAATTATATAGAAGTATAATAATAAGTATTATGATTATTGTTGTTGTCATTTCAGAAGGGTTACTGTACTGTACTGTATGTACTTCTGTTACTATAATATGCTACTAATAATATTATAATATTTATATTTTTCATTTGCATTTCATGTTGTTGTTAATATTATTTTTTATCACAAATACATAGACTGTGTGTGTGTGTGTGTGTGTGTGTGTGTGTGTAGGAGGATCAGGTGGTGCTCCAGTGTACAGCCACGATACTAAAGGAACAGTTTAAACTCTGCTTGTCCTGTGAGGGATTTGGAAATCGACTCTGCTTCCTCGAGACAACGTCTAACGCTCAGGTACCAACCTTACACCCACTTTCGCTAACAGAATTAAAATCAACTTTTAATAATCGCCGGTAAATAGCCATAAGAAGTTCCACGATCACGTGACCGATCGTCAGCTCGATCTGGTCCTCAGGCTCTTTAACGGTTTTTCTTTCTTCGTCCGAGCGCCTTGTGAAGGGGATTTCAGCAAAGAAATTACAGAATTTTCTCTCATATTTATCTGCTTCCACATCAATCACTATTCAATACATTAACTAACGATCTGCTGAGTGTTAATGAGACTCGTTGAGAATGGGCCAATCACATGAGGCCAAACAGTTAAAAACAATATTGATTCGCTAAGAACAAAAGTGGGAGGGTTCAGGGTGCACAGAGCTCCGCCCCAAGGATGATTTGAAAAAATCCAATTAGAGCTCAGCCTCAAGTCACATGCTTTACAAACATTTAAACGCTACATACAGTAGACACTGGTTTGTCCGGCGCCGCGCGTACACGAACACAAATGAACATAATACAGTTTAGATTTTTTTTTCTATGTAAGTTAATTATATCGAGAAATACAGCGGAATATTGTGACTAAATGACTTTATTTCATTATTAAAATAAATCATTATTATGTTTAATAATTACATGTTAAAGTAACATTCTTCTCTGCCTAACTTTAAGGGGGCGACGCCCCTGCGCCGCCCCTTATTGACCGGCCGCCACTGTTTACACCTCTGACTCATACACGCTTCTCTACCTGACTGATAATTAGACTCATTTACAGCACTTGGCAGACACCCTTCCTGAGAAACTTTTTAAAATGTAATTTACCATTTTCTACATTTGAGCAGTTGAGGGTTAAGGGCCTCGCTCAAGGGCCCAACAGTGGCGACTTCGTAGTCCTGGGGTTTGAACCTGGGACCTTCTAAGCAGTAGGCCTGCCTTAACCCCTGAGCTACCCCAGCCCTGTCGTTGTCTCAAAACAGATATGAAAACCCGTGTGTTACTGCGTGTTATTTATAAGGACATACGAGTGAGGTTTTATTTTCCAGAATGTGCCGCCCGATCTGGCTATCTGCGTCTTCATCCTGGAGCAGTCGCTGTCCGTGCGAGCTCTGCAGGAGATGCTCTCTCATACCAGTGAGGTGAAAATCACTTTGAGTTATTTTATGAATGAAGACTTAATGAAGTGTGGACAAGTTCAGGAGGTTTATAGAAAGATCGAAGCCTTTAGCAGAAAAACGTCAAAAAAACCTCTCATGAAAATACTCGTAGCAGGTGTGAGGACGGTCTGTACTCGTGTAATGTAGCATATTTTTAGCTGTAGATACAGTTTATCAGGTGGCATTATAATAGTTTCCCAGAAGAATTACAGTTTGTTTAGGTTTAAGGAATCCTTGGTTGAATATTATTGTTTTTCCACCATGATTAATCCCTTGTTCTTTCCCTCATTAGGACGTGGATTTGGATAAATGGGTATGTTACATTTTTACTTTCTTTTCAAACTTTTTTTACATTGTAGTTGGGGTGCTCATAATCAAGGCTATAGTTAAGCAATATCAGACCCGAGTGTGTTGTTGTATTGAATATCAGCGCTGCTGTGATGCGGTCGGGGGCACGAGGGCGCAGCTTGAGAACGAAAAATATCAGAGCCGTGCTGATATTTAACACAACAGATTACGATTTGTTTCTCTATTTAAAAAGCTGGCGAGTATTAAGTGTAATTAACAACTATAGAAGACCTGGGAAACCAAGTGACACATATAGTTAAACATCCCAGTGCTGTTACTGTCCATTATCACCACCCGCCTCTCATCCAATCAGATTCCTCATTTGGAACTAACTGTTGTATAATATGGAATATTATAGATGGAACTGCTAATTAGATAATTCTGACTTTTTCTCTTATTCAAAGTCATCACAAGGTGGAGGCCATCGGACGCTGTTGTATGGGCACGCCATCCTGCTCAGACACACACACTCGGGCATGGTGAGACATAAGACCTCTGTCACAAAAGAGGGTTTTCAAACTTTGGAAGCCATGGGCATCTGTCTGTAAAAACATTCCATGGACTCCTTCTGTCCAGCTTTAGTTGTAAAGATTTAAACTGTATTAGTTTCTGACAAATAATGAAATAAACACAGGTTGTAATGTGCACTGAGTGTGTTATTTCTTACACTCTGCCGCAGTATCTGAGCTGTTTAACAACGTCACGGTCCCTCACAGACAAGCTGGCGTTTGACGTGGGCCTACAGGAAGACTCGACAGGTAATCAGTGCAGTGCAGTAAAGTTGACGATGCTCAGGAGACTGAAGTGAGAAGGTGACAGGTGTGCTGGTGTGTGTGTGTGGCAGGTGAGGCATGTTGGTGGACGATCCATCCTGCGTCTAAGCAAAGGTCTGAGGGTGAGAAGGTCAGAGTGGGTGATGACCTCATCCTGGTCAGCGTCTCATCAGAAAGGTACCTGGTATGTAACAAGCATTTGAACTTTTCTGAGCAAAACATGTCTTTTAACATAGTTTTTATTGATTTTTACAGAGACATAAAAGAGTAACGCTACACGTTAGTGGGTGAGGTGGAATCCTGGCGTGGCCAAGTGGGATGCGAAGGACAATAACTGATGTTTGGCTGGGGTTAGACCATTATCTTCCTCTGAACTAATGCCGAAAAGAGCAGTCGGGGGTCTGGGACAGGGTTTGAAGGATGTCCCATAGACCGACATGTCTCAGTGATCACTAGTGTCACAAGAGTTTGATATTTGGAGGAAATTTAAAAGGTTTCTACATATAAACAATATGAGAAGCAAAAATCAAAGAGCTGTAGCCATGGAAGCCATGACAAGTTGTCACAAAACAGAAATATGCGTAAACAATGCGTTTAAGACTTAACAGTTACAGTTAGATAAACATATTGATGCAGTAAATCGTCACTTCGAGTTCCTGGTGCTTTCTGATTATGTCGTGTGTGTTTTCAGCATCTGTCCTACGCCAGTGGAGATCTGATGGTGGACGCCTCGTTCATGCAGACGCTGTGGAACATGAACCCTGTGTCCAGTGGGTGTGAGCTGGTCGAGGGTAAGTTAAAGCATATTCAGACTTCTATAACGATGATTATTACACTCTGTTATGTTTGGGTCATTTGTGGTGTTACTCTGGGTCACTGGATTTCAGGGTTTTTGACCGGAGGATACGTGCTTCGACTCTTCCACGGCCACATGGACGAGTGTCTTGCCATTCCTGCTGCTGACCCGGGGCAAGAGCGCAAGTGAGAGAATATACACACACACACACACACACACACACACACATATATACACACACACAAGAATAGAATGAGATGGAGAATAATAATAGATGAAGGCTGCAATAGAATGGATGAAGAAACCCACT
>JAQQZT010000009.1:375712-388956 GCA_030068275.1 Clarias platycephalus | reverse complement strand
TTGCACTGCAGAATTGTGGGTAATCGTCTCCCCTGCTGGGTCTTAGTGCTCGTCTCTTACTGGTATAATCAACATCCTTGCACCCGTGTACTGTTTACTATAACACGTGTGTGTGTGTGTGGGTGTAAAACATATTTTATTTTGTGTCTGTGTGTGTGTACAGCGCGCGTGTAAAGCAAAAGCAAGTCTCATCAGAGCGGTTAAAGATCCATTTTCTCTCTCTGTATCAGCTGCTCTTTGTGTACGCCCGCATCATTGGACACCGTGCCACACACACACACACACTCTCGCCTTTACACACAATCCCCCACCCCCTCCTCCTTTTGCTTTCACACCCACAAACACAGACACACACTCTTCTCTACACAGAAACACTGCTCTGTCGCGATTCTTTTCAAAGGTAAAGTGCAGGTTAATTTGTTTGGTTGTTTTACTTTACAGCAGTGATTCCGTTAGTGTGTCGCTCAATCGAGTTTCATTAGCGATGTTCCTTGTTAATTTTTGTGATAAAACAGTCTTTCCGTTAACGTGTGTGTGTGTGTGTGTGTGTGTGTGTGTGTGTGAAAAACTCAAATTATAGAGAAGAAAGGTTACTGTGTAAGATGAGAGGGGAAAGGGGGAGGGGTTGATCCCTCCTCTCCTCTTACTTTAGCTTCAGACACACACACACACACACACACAGCGCCTGCGCACATAAACATAAACACTTATCTGCCTGGATTTATTTTTACTTCTTAAAGTGCAGGTTAATTTGTTTTATTTTTACTTTATATTTTGTGTTAATTATTTTATAATATTTATTTTTTTGGGCTGTGGAACGAATAATTTGAGTTTCCATTATTTCTCATGGGACAATTCGATTTGGTTTATGAGTGTTTTGGAATACGAGCTCACTTCCGGAACGAATTATGCTCGTAATCCGAGGTTCCACTGTATGTGTTGTGTTTTTACAGAACCACAGCTGGAAAGGTTTATAAATATTCGAGTTCCATATTAATATTAATAATGTATTAAAATATGACCCTCAGTATGATGTATATACACGTAGTAGACCTCTAACCCTGATCACGATGATGAAACAGACGAGTGGTCACCGGGACGCTTTCTGTTGTTCCCTCAGGGTCCGGTTCCTCCTGGGGGGACGCCATGGAGACTTTAAGTTTGTCCCACCCCCGGGGTACGCTCCGTGCTATGAGGCCGTGCTGCCCAAAGACAGACTTCGCATCGAGCCCATTAAGGAGTATAAAAACGACTTGAGTAACGATGTGAGGAACCTGCTGGGCCCGACGCAGTCTCTGTCCCACACCGCCTTCACTCCAAATCCTGTGGACACTGTGCAGGTACAGACATCTTACAGAGTCGCTTCTAAACGTCTGAGTGATTATAATTCAGTACACAGACACACTTTCTTCACTGTCCTGATGCCGTGCATTTCATTCTTTTGCCCACTCTGGACTACACTTCTAAGTTTTTGTAATTTTAAAGTCAAAAGCCTGATAGTCTCCATCACTCTGCCCACACATGCTTTCACACACAGAAGTTACTGAAGTTACTGAAGTTACAGTCTACTCTGTTCAATTCTACTGCTTTATACTGTGTTCATGGAGAATGATGGATGTTTTAATAAATTGCTTTTGACATTATGAATATGATGTAATATTTATTGTCGTATGTCATCATTAAACTGTGTGTTTGGTTTTCACACACAGATCGTTCTTCCTCCACATCTGGAGCGGATCAGAGAAAAACTGGCGGAGAACAGCCACGAGCTCTGGGCCGTAACTCGTATCGAACAGGGCTGGACTTACGGACCAGTGAGCACACACACACTCTACTGTACATCACGTCCCCATAAACACCACACACACAGTACACACAGTCAATCCCACAACATTTTAATAAGATGCTTATTGTACGATTTAGGACTTAAAGTGTGTATCACTTTAAGATTATTTATTACATTTTTCATAAACAAAAACAGTTGAACACAACAGTCCATACATAACTATAGGAGGGTCAGAAATCAAGAAAAGAAAGAAGATAAACAAACAAATAAACAATGTTAATAATCTTACACTGGATTAGGAGACCCCTGTAATATGGAGGAAGATATCAAAGGACCAATACATTTTAGATAAGGGTCTCTAGAAAATAAGTCATACTCCAAAAAAATATACAGGAAATGTATTTATTAGGAATAACAGATTATTTGGTTTATTTTTATTATGATTTCTTTTGTAATATTGCGATCCATTCGAAGTCTTATGTCAGCAAACTCCTGTTTATTTTCTTTCAGTTCCGTGACGATAATAAAAAGCTGCATCCGTGTCTGGTGGACTTCCAGAGCCTTCCCGAGCCAGAGAGGAACTACAACCTGGCAATGTCGGGGGAAACGCTCAAGTGAGTGTAACGCCATGTCAGGGTGTGTTAGCGTGCTGTTCATTTGTTGTGTTGTGTTTTATGCTTACAGGATACATATTTAAAAGGAGTGTGTTTGGTTTGTCCCTCTGTCCTTCTGTCCCTCTGTAAGAACACTCCTTGCGCTGGGTTGCCATGTTGGAATGGGAGATGAGAAGGCGGAGGAAAATTTGAAGAAGATCAAACTGCCCAAAACGTCAGTGACACACACACACACACACACACACACACACACACACACACACACACACACACACACGGACACTTAAAATAAACAATTTTTTCCCCCAAATCACCTTGTTAATGATTATATCCTTTTAAAAGTGATTGTTCATGATCATTAGAGGAAACTGATTAATTATGACATAACCAGAGTTTCATCTCCTGAATGTAGCTACACACAGGGCAACGGCTACAAACCCGCTCCTCTGGACCTGAACCACGTTAAACTGACCCCTAACCAGAACACACTGGTGGAGCGCCTCGCCGAGAACGGACACAACGTGTGGGCGCGAGACCGAGTGCGGCAGGGCTGGACTTACAGCATCGTGCAGGTAGGGGGCACTGCTGCTGCTCAAGGTTTGTCCAGTGAAGCTCTACATCTGTTTTATAGGTCTGCTGTATTATTTATACTAATCTCTCCTTTTTGGTTAAATGGACTTTAATAATGATGAACTGATGAAAATCTAAACCTGCAGTTCGACACACTTGTAAATGTTGTGACGAATGTATCGATCGTGTTATTCTTTGTTTATCTGTCTGTGATGTTGATGATGATGTTCAGGACATCGTAAACAAGCGTAACCCTCGCCTCGTGCCGTATAATCTCCTGGATGAGAAAACCAAGAAGACGAACAGAGACACGGTGTGTGCAGCAGTCCGAACCCTGATTGGTTACGGCTACAACATCGAGCCTCCAGACCAGGAGAGCAGTGAGTAGAGTTAGACTAGGAGACGCTGCAGCATGCAGTGAGAGACGGTCATGACCACACCCTCTGAAATGTGTGACTCTCCGCAGGCGGCCACGTCAGTAACGGCAGTGGGAACAAGATCCGCGTGTTCAGGGCGGAGAAATCCTACGCTGTGACTCAGGGTAAATGGTACTTTGAGTTTGAGGCAGTGACGGTGGGGGAAATGAGGGTCGGCTGGGCCAGACCCAACGTCCACGCCGATAAAGAGCTCGGCGCAGATGACCTCGCCTACGCCTTCAATGGCTTCAAGGTATTTCGAGGCCTTTACTAATGATATAATAATGATGTACAGATCTTTTTTTCATTATGCTATAAATGAGTACTGTATATATCGTAACTGGTTAGTTTTCTCCACCTGCGTGTTTGTCTGGTGTGCAGTGCTGCTATAGACCTTATAATAATCTGATCTAGACACATCTGCTTAGGCAGTGATCATTTTGTTTCTGTGTGTTTCTGTGTGTGTTCAGGCTCAGCGTTGGCACGTGGGCAGCGAACCCTTCGGCCGTCAGTGGCAGCCCGGGGACGTGGTGGGCTGCATGATCGATCTCGCCGAGCAGAACATCATGTTCACGCTTAACGGAGAGATGCTGATCAGCGACTCCGGCTCTGAAATGGCCTTCAAAGACATCGAGATTGGAGAAGGTACAGTACAGGGCTCTGAGGCTGCAGGCTGGAGGAAGGTTACGGCCCAGGGGGCAAAAAAGTTTCATCATCAGAAATTTGATCTTTCGGCATTCTGTTGTGTAAAAGACACGGCTGAAAGAAGCAGAAATTAATATAAAATCCATTTTTTGTTTCTCAATGTTTTATCTCTGGAACATAATGGTGCTCATTCTTAGCTGCCGTGTGTGTGTGTGTGTGTGTGTGTGTGTGTTGTCTCTCCAGGCTTCATCCCTGTTTGTAGTCTGGGCCTCTCTCAGGTGGGTCGGATCAACCTGGGCCAGAACGTCAGCAGCCTGCGCTATTTCACTATCTGCGGCCTGCAGGAGGGCTTCGAGCCCTTCGCCATCAACATGAAGAGAGACATCACCATGTGGTTCAGCAAAAGCCTGCCGCAGTTCATCCCCGTTTCCCTTGATCACCCTCACATCGAGGTACTTCATTAACCAGAGTGAACAACAACACAGTGTCTGTTTCTGACTCGGAGGAACTGATCCATTTCCTCATCCCGCATGCTCAGGTCTCCCGTGTGGACGGCACAGTGGACAGCGCCCCCTGTCTCAAACTCAACCACAGGACATTCGGCTCACAGAACGCCAACACGGACCTGCTGTTCTTCAGACTCAGCTTGCCCATCGAGTTCCACGAGTCGTTTAAGGTGGAGGCCGGGGCGACCCCGCTGACACGCGCCCTCACCATCCCCGAGGACGAGGCTCTGGAGGTCGACCCCAACTCCGAGTACGAGCTGCTGAAGAAGAGCGCCACCCGCAGGGAGCAGGAGGAAAAGGACAAGGAGCCGTCAGTGCCCAAAGAGCTGCCGGGCACCAAGGAGGCGGAGAACGAAAAGGACACCACTACAGAGAAGAGCAAAAAGAGAGGGTGAGGGTGGAGTGTGTGATCTGCTGTTTCAGCTTGTTGGATTGATTTCTAACATGACATTTTGTCTAACTGCAGAAAATAAATGAAATGAGAGTTAGTAGACGAACAAAAAGTCATCACAGTTATGAATCGTGTATTTATTAATAACACGAGTCAGAATTAGTATTTAAATCCATCTGAAACTGATGTAACTTTACTCTCGTGTGATATGAGAAATCAGTTCTTAATGCTCCGGCATGATTTACAGTTTTTTTTCCAAAGCGAAGAAAGCTGCTTTTATCACTCCTCCCCCCGTCGTTCCCGCCGTCCCTCGTCTGGTAGAGGATGTCGTCCCTGATGACCGAGACGATGTGGACATCATTTCCAACACCACCACAGTATGGACAACATCCTCCCTTCAGTTCATTAAAACAAGAATGAAATCCTGTAGCAGCAGTTTTAACTGTCATTCTGATCATTTTCAAAGCGTATTCTTCCCCTGTGTGTGTGTGTGTGTGTGTGTGTGTGTGTGTGTGTGTGTAGCATTACTACTCGGTGCGTGTCTTTGCGGGACAGGAGCCCAGTGGAGTGTGGGCAGGATGGGTTACTCCTGATTACCACCAGTACGACCCCCACTTTGATATCAGTAAAGTGAGAAACGTCACGGTCACTGTGGGAGACGATAAAGGCAACATACACCACAGGTAGCAGATTAGCATCATTCTGTCCGTGACCGTCCTCATCACCAGCATCCATCCACCTTCTGTAGTTTCGTTATTAACGTTCTATATAAAGATCTATCTGATCAAACAGAAATGTGAGCCTGTGCTCATAACCATCTGCACTTGGGGTAAAATCTTCTGGAATATCTTTTCAGATCGGGTCTGAGATCGCTTTGTTTAAGGCTTCTGCTCTTTTTCCCGCTCAGCATGAAGCGCAGTAACTGCTACATGGTGTGGGGCGGCGAGTTCAGTGGCTCACAGCAGACTCGCATCACTCAGGAGGACTTTGTCATTGGCTGTCTCCTGGATCTGGCCACAGGTCTCATGACCTTCACAGCCAACGGGAAAGAGGTGAACACGTTCTATCAGGTGAGCAAGTGTTAAAACAGCACCGCGCTTCCTCCGCGCTTTCTTTGGAATTTTATATTTTAACACCCTTTAATACTATATGAAATGATCAAAAAGGCGATTTTATGGCTTCAAGTGGTCGTGGAATTTACTGAACATTTAATAGAACCGGTGCAGCACATCAGGCTAATATTCGAAAGCTGCTTTGTACTAAATAAATGTATCTAATATTTACCTGGAACTGGAGGCTAACAGCATGATGCTGTGTTTCAGGTGGAGCCCAACACCAAACTGTTCCCTGCTGTTTTCTGTTTGCCCTCCAGCCAGAACATGCTGCAGGTGGAGCTCGGCAAGCTCAAGGTCTGATAGCATCGTATTAGAAGCTAATGAAATATTGTCATTGGAGCTGTGGGTCATGACAGACTACTGTTTTGGACTCGTGTGTTGAATCTTCGCATCATACTAAGAGATGGTTATCTCATGTTATCTAAAGGAGGAACACCTAGCCTTAAATTAAAAATCTCTTACATGTTCTTCTTCTACTCAGAATATTATGCCCATCTCGGCAGCCATGTTTCGGAGCGATCGGAAGAACCCGGTCCCGCAGTGCCCTCCTCGTCTCGATGTCCAGATGCTGACCCCAGTGATCTGGAGCCGCATGCCGAACCGCTTCCTGTCCCCTGAGACGAGCCGCGTCAGCGAGAGACTCGGCTGGATGGTGCAGTGCACGGAGCCGCTCATCATGATGGCGCTACACATTCCAGAGGAGAACAGGTAAATAACGGGGTTTCATTGGTCCGCATGTCCATGCCTGTGCGTTTTTAACACGCTGTGGTTCTTGTTACGCTCGCAGGTGTATCGATATCCTGGAGCTTTCGGAGTGCACAGACCTGCTGAAGTTCCACCACCACACGCTGAAGCTCTATGGCTCCGTGTGTGCTCTGGGAAACAACCGCGTATCCCACGCCCTCTGCAGCCACGTGGACGAGTCTCAGCTCTTCTACGCCATCGAGAACTCGTACCTGCCTGGACCGATCCGCAGCGGCTACTACGACCTGCTCATCTCCATGCACCTGGAGTCGGCCAAGAGGAACCGACTCATGACCAACCAGGAGTTTATCGTGCCCATGACGGATGAGACGCGCTCCATCACGCTGACGGCCCACACGCTCCCTGCCGTGGGACGCTCGACCTGCCTCAGACCCACCCTGCAGTTCTCACACACCGGCTTCGTGGGCACCAACGCGGACCTGTACACCCTCAGCCCTCACGTCCCGCTGCAGGTACAGCGAGATCTGTTCATCAGTACATCAGTACATTAGCTGAGACGCTTGATTGGACTAAATAACCACAGCTCTTCTTCTTTCTTCCTCTGTAGATTCTGAAAGACCACGCCCTGAGCATGTTAACAGAGGCGGTACTGGATGGGGGCCAGGCCATGCGTGATCCTGTAGGGGGCAGCGTAGAGTTCCACTTCGTCCCTATCCTGAAGCTAATCAGCACGCTGCTCATCATGGGTGTGTTTGAGGACGAGGATGTGAAACACATTCTCAAACTCATCGAGCCCACCGTGTTCCGCGAGGACAGAGGCAGTCACGCGGAGGAGGACAAGGGCGGGGAAGAGGAAGCACACCAGGAGGCTTCTAAAGAGGAGGGAGTGGAGGTGAAGGAAAAAGAGGACCGGGCGGATGGATGGACTGAGGATGAAGGAATGGGTGAGGAGGAAGAGGAGCTGGAAGAAGAAGAGGAGGAGGAGGAGGAGGAAGACCAGACAGAGCAGGAAGATGAGGAAGAGCACACCGCACCTGAGAAAGCTGACAGAGAGAAAGCAGAGCATAGAGGGGCGGAGCCAAACGCTGAGCCAGAGGCCGGGATTACAGCAATGAGGGAGGAGCCTAAAGAGGAGGAGGAAGTTGGGGAGGGGCTACTGCATATGAAACTCCCCGAGTCTGTAAAGTTGCAGGTAGATCAGTTTCATGTTAAGTAAAAAAAAAAAATGTTTATACAGAAACATACAAGTGTTAAAAAAACATCACATTACTGTTCCAGTCTAATAATATACCTTTTAATAAAATGATGAGGGATATATTAATGTCCTCTTCAGTCCATCAGACTGTTTTTCTCTCCGTCCACATTAACATTAAGACTTTACTCGAACCTCTGCAGGTTATTAGATCCTTAATGTTACTTAGACTTGTTTATAATTCTGCAATAATGTAAGAGTCTTGCTTTAGAGGGAGTTACTCGTGACACAACAGCACTCTCCCGTCACGTCCACACTAACTCGGGGTTATGATCAGGTCGTCCTGTTATTTAACCCACAGAAACAGACCCACCTGCTGGTGTCATGAATACTGTGTGTCTCTCCCTCCCTGTTATTTAGATGTGTACTCTGCTGCAGTATTTCTGCGACTGTGAACTGCGCCACCGCGTCGAGGCCATCGTCGCCTTCTCTGATAGGTTTGTCACTCAGGTGCAGTCCAATCAGAAACTGCGTTATAACGACCTCATGCAGGCCTTCACCATGACCGCAGCAGAGACGGCTCGCAAGACCAGAGAGTTCCGTTCACCCCCGCAGGAGCAGGTATGTGTACACACACACACACACACACACACACACACACGTGTCTGTGCATGAGTAGGTCTGAACTGTGAACCGGGTGTGTGTTTGTAGGTCAACATGCTGATGAGTTTTAAGAACTGTCCAGATGACGAGGACTCTCCTGTTCCAGAGAAAGTCCGCTACGACCTTCAGATGTTTCACAATTACCTTCTGGCTCACTGCGGTCAGTCATCATGTTAGCCACCTAGCCGAGCTCTCCTCCACTCAGCCCGGACATCTTTTTTTTTAAAACCTCTGTCCTGTTGTCTAGGTATTCATGTTGAGGAAGAGGAGGAGGAAGAGCATGTGGACACGTCTCTGCGGGGACGATTCTTTAGGTTGCTTGAGAAAGTGAAAAGACTACGAAAGAGAAAACAGGATACAGAGATGAAGCCAGAGGAGGAGAAGAAACCCAGTGAGAACTGATTGGTGTTTTAATAATCATAATGAATTGTGTTTATTGCTCCTAGATTACATCTGAAACTCTTTAACATTAAGTGTGTGTGTGTGTGTGTGTGTGTGCTGTTTCAGGTACTTTACAGGAGCTGATCTCTCACACGATGATACACTGGGCTCAGGAGTCGTTCATCCAGGACCCCGAGCTGGTGCGTCTCATGTTCAGTCTGCTGCACCGGCAGTACGACGCTCTGGGGGAGCTGATCCGCGCCCTCCCCAAGGCGTACACCATCAACGCCGTGTCCATGCAGGACACCATGGAGCTGCTGGAGTGTCTGAGCCAGATCCGCTCGCTTCTCATCGTCCAGATGGGTCCCGAGGAGGAGAGGCTCATGATCCAGAGCATCGGGTGAGAACACTAACACAGCACGCGGGAACTCCGTGCTCCATATTAAAACTGTCAGAGCTGCAAAGTTCTACATTATTTTCATCATCCTAAGTTCTTCAGATAATTCTTATTGTAAAGCTGATGTTGTTGCTATTGCTTGAAATATCACACACACACACACACACACAGTGGATTTTCTGCTCCTGCTGTTAAATTATCTCACGCTAGCGTTAGTAAAATGTTTAGACCAATGATACGCATCGTTGACGGTAACCACGCCCACCTCGAGGGAAGAAAAATACAAATAATGGAAAGAAAATAAATGCTGGATCCTGTGATGTAATCTGGCACACAACAACATAGTGCATGAATTTATCACTTTATTTCACTTGCAAAGTTTTATTAAACTCTGTTCAGACAGTTTTGTTTGATGCTGTGACAAAATCTGGCTGGACAGATATACAGACAGACAGACAATGTTTCTGAGACTGGTTCAGTTCTGACCAATGTACAGATAAAACTTACATTTTTGTTATATGGATGATCTATTATCTAATAAACAGAGGTCTAAACTCCTAGTCCCAGTTTGTACAGTGTATACAGTCTGTCTTTTCCACAGGAACATCATGAGTAACAGGGTGTTCTACCAGCACCCCAATCTGATGAGAGCGCTGGGCATGCACGAGACCGTCATGGAGGTCATGGTCAATGTCCTCGGGGGCGGAGACTCGAAGGTAAACTGCATTCAGGGTCTGTTGGTGACCTCGATCTGTCACATTAAAGAGCTGATGTCAGAGGTGTCCATCTCACAGACTACAAGCCGACAGTTCTGTTACGCTCCTCTTAAATGTTCTGCAGGAGATCCGCTTCCCGCGCATGGTGACCAACTGCTGTCGATTCCTGTGTTATTTCTGCCGAATCAGCCGTCAGAATCAGCGCTCCATGTTCGACCACTTGAGCTACTTGCTGCAGAACAGCGGCATTGGCCTGGGTGAGTTAATCATCACGTACTGTACACTCTACAAACAGGGTTTTTAACTTTTTTTTAACTTTTACTTGATGGCGTGCTGCTGTTGCAGGGATGCGAGGCTCTACACCTCTTGACGTGGCTGCAGCTTCCTGCATCGATAACAATGAGCTGGCTCTGGCTCTTCAGGAGCAGGACCTGGAGAAGGTGATCCTCTGAGCCAGTCCGAAATCTTCGTTTTGTTTTATTTCTCAGACCTGTGAATCCACCTGAGAGAGATATTTCTCCATAGACATGTTTTATGTCCTGTACCGATCTGTGTATCTGAGTGTGATGATGTTGCCGTCGTGCAGGTGGTGAAGTATTTGGCCGGGTGCGGGCTGCAGAGTTGCCCGATGCTCTTGTCAAAAGGTTACCCTGATATTGGCTGGAACCCATGCGGCGGAGAAAAATACCTCGACTTCCTCCGATTCGCCGTCTTTGTAAATGGTGTGTATGAATGTTTATTGCGTCCCTGATCATTGTCGCAAAGCAGCTTTAACGAGCCAAACAATTATGCAGAATAAACTAGAGCGTGGACTACCACGCAGAGATGGCGATTAATAGTGTTAATAAACCCCCGAAAAACTGGTGTAGAGTCTGAAAGGTACCAAGCCATGTAGAGAAGTTTATAAGTTCATATTCTGCTTAGTTGTAAGGTTTTCTTGGAAGATCTGAGCATAGCTATGATGTCACATGTTTGGCTCTCTGTCCATGCTCATTGTTACCTAGAGACGGGGATGTGAACACGTCACTGTCAGGAGTGCTAGACATACCACATAGTCTAATGTCTAATGTTGGTGTCTGTGTCTGCGCAGGAGAGAGCGTGGAGGAGAACGCTAACGTGGTGGTGCGTCTCCTGATCAGACGGCCCGAGTGTTTCGGCCCGGCGCTCAGAGGAGAGGGGGGTAATGGCCTTTTGGCCGCCATCGAAGAAGCCATTAAGATCTCTGAGGATCCAGCCAGAGACGGATCCACAGTCAAAAAGGACAGACGCTTCCCTATGTACGCTCGCTTTTTTTTTGTTTTTATTTGTTTGTTTGTTTCTTGTAAAATATTGCTATCAGTTAATAACAGTTACAAACAGACCTGGTGTGTCATCACTACATTTATATTTCAGTGACTGTTAGACACACTGCATGCATATGTACAGTATACGGAATGCAGAGTTTAGTGTTAAGTTTAGAGTTTATATATATATATATAACATTATATTTATGTTTGATCAGGTTTGGAGGAGAAGAGCAACACGAGGAGAGCAGAGTTCATCTAGGAAACGCCATCATGTCCTTCAACGCTGCTCTCATCGACCTGCTGGGACGCTGTGCTCCTGAAATGCATGCAAGTGTCTGCTGAGTCGTTCATCATCTCTGCTTTGGTTCAGTTTCTTATGACGACTTGTCATGACATATCGTCGTCACATGTGACGTTTTATGCTGTTAGTGCTGCTACAGAAGTTACAAAAACGCTTTGATAAGATGATGATCTGATTGTTGATGTGTGTGAGCAGCTGATCCAGGCGGGAAAAGGAGAAGCTCTGCGGATCAGGGCTATCCTCAGATCTCTGGTTCCCATTGAGGATCTCGTAGGGGTGATCAGTCTTTCACTGCAAATACCTGCTTTTGGAAAAGGTGAGGAGAAGATCTGTGAAAAACGATGTTTATTTGAATCAGAATAAAGATAAACATCTGGTATAATGTATATAATCGTCTCATTCTAGATAACAGTATTATCGAGCCAAAGATGTCTGCCAGTTTTGTCCCGGACCACAAGGCCCCCATGGTGCTGTTCCTGGACAGAGTGTACGGCATTGATAATCAGGATTTCCTCCTGCACGTGCTGGAAGTCGGTTTCCTGCCTGATATGCGAGCAGCGGCTTCTCTGGACACGGTGTGCTTCTCTAACCGTCACTGCTTATCTGACCGTTCCTCCTGTTGTGTTTGTGCTGACCGTACTCGTCCCTGTCGTCTCCCAGGCTGCGTTCAGTACCACAGAGATGGCTCTGGCTCTGAACCGCTATCTCTGCTCGGCCGTGCTCCCTCTCATCACTAAATGCGCCCCTCTGTTCGCGGGCACTGACCACCGCGCCATCATGATCGACTCCATGCTGCACACCATCTACAGACTGTCCCGAGGACGCTCGCTCACTAAAGCTCAGAGAGACGTCATCGAGGAGTGTCTCATGTCTCTGTGCAAGTCAGTCTCTGCTGTAGACCAGACACCCTCTGAGTCTGCTCTCGAAACCCTGATAATAACTGCTTATATCGCATCTGTTATTAATAAACAATTAAAGCACTACAGCTACTTAACACACACAGGAGGCAAAATACAGCGTGAGGTTCAGAAATGTGAATTGTGTCAGAAACCTAGAGCACAAAGGCGAGACTTTAATTGTTGGTATATAACCCAGTTTAGCACAGTTTTTGTTAATTAAATAGTTAATTAAAGTCTGGGTGTGTGTCTAAACCACCTTAATCGAGTGGTTTTAACAATTGCAAAACTGTGATCCTGAAACCCAACCTTCTGCTTTTATGTTTAAAAGAATTCTGTCTTGTCGATTATTTGTTATAAACCCAGAAGGCAAAGCCAAGACCTAGGGACAGTTTAAAGTATATAATTCACTTGGGGTTTTGCAAGATCACACAATTACAAAAAAAGGGAGTAAAAAAAAAAAATAATAATTCTCCTTAAAAAAATTTTGGTTTAAAAAAAGTATATACAGTGGAACCTTGGATTACGAGCATAATTCATTCGGGAAGCGGGCTCGTATTCCAAAACACTCGTAAACCAAATCAAAATTTCCCATAAGAAATAATGGAAACTTAAATTATTCGTTCTACAGCCCCAAAAAATAAATACATAAAAATAATTAATA
>JAQQZT010000009.1:298935-304486 GCA_030068275.1 Clarias platycephalus | reverse complement strand
CACACACACACACACACACACACAGCTCTCTGCTCAGTCTCACTAAGGCTTTGTGTGTGATATTTAGCTGTCTCTCTCTGTGCATGTGTGTGTGTGTGTGTGTGTGTGTGTGTGTGTGTTTCCTCTGCAGTTGTTTGAGTTGTTGAACTTCCTGGCAGAGAATTTAATTTTCTGCTACATGGGTGTGACTCTGTTCTCCTTCCAGCATCATGTCTTCAATATTGTCTTCATCACTGGTGCCTTTGTATCCTTACACACACACACACACACAATGTATGTACTTTTGTGTTATCACGTTTAGAAATAAAAGTAAATAACACAAAAAAAAAATTTCTCATATAATTTTCTCTTAACCTTTTTTGTTCTTTTAATCTTAAGCTTTATTTGATCTTTTTATTTCTATTCCTCCCTGTGATGGATTGACACCCTGTCGAGGGTAAACCCCGCCTCGTGCCTTCAGTCAGGATAAAGCTCTATAGACGACGATGGCGATTTATGTTTCTTTTAAATCCCCCTGTTTATGATTTATTGTAGATATTTAATTCTGTATAGTTATTCTTTACTCATGTATGAATTGATGTGACGGTTGAGGAATTTGTCCCTGACTCGTGAGCAGTTGGCGATATTTCTGGGAAGAGTTGCGAATATTTATCCTCTGTCCTTCCTGCTCAATCTGGGCCGGAGGAGCCGCATCAGCTCTCGCTTCCAGCACGTCATGATGTTTGCAGGTAAAACGTGCTGCACGTTTATTGGACGTAGCACGTGTCTGACTTCATTTAACGTTTATTGGTTTCATTTAAAATTTACTCTTTATTTTACTTATTAGTTTTTTTCATTGATTTTGTATATAAGTTTATTTATTTTTCTTATCCCCTGGCCGCTACACGATGGATGCGACAGGTGCTGTGTTGTCTATTTTGTCTGTTTTGCTTTTCCCTGGTGCCGCGGTGCCGCACTCTTTCTCAGCGGTTCTCTGCTCCGCCCTGTTGTGCGTGAGCCATGCCCAGCCCTCGAAGTGAGTGCTTGGCTTAGAGAACGTCATGCTTATGCCAGTTGCCAGCTTTAAGGTTGACATGTTGGCTCCGCCTTTCCAGCTTTGAGGATTTTGTGCCCCTGTCGATCACTCCTCACGGCCTGTCACAGCTTTTTGTTCCCTGCGCCCTCGTTAAAACAGTCGTGAGCTCTGGCCAAGCCTGAGGTCGGCACTCATGGTAACCTTTAGCGTAATGTCCAGGACGATGTCCGGCTGTGTCCGCACACCAAATAACTTTCAGCCAACGTCCATGTGAAGTCCTGGTTCGGATCCCAGTCTAGAGCCGCTACAGCCCGCGCGCACGCCACCAGAGCCGCGGCATCGGGGGCGAGACGCTGATCTGCCTCTACCTGCATGAGGACTTGTTGTTCTTCTTGATTGGTTGGTTGTTCTTCTCGGTGCGGTTACTGGTTTACAGTTCCTGTTTTCAGTGTGTTCAGGTGATTCAGTTTATTGTTGATTATATCGTTATTGAAGCCCCTCATGTTCCAGGTGTTTTGTATGATTTAGTTTTGCTTGTTATCGTTTCAGTCACACTGCTAGTTTTTTAATTGTTCATTATTTAATTATGTAATCATTTCAAACTTATTAATATCATAATAACTAGCATAGTCACACCCCATAAATCCTCTATATGTTGTATACTGTTGTTTTTAAATTTTTCAATAATTATAATTTGGTTCATACATGTATGACCTTTGACATTTTAGGACTCAGGGGAGCGATGACTTTTGCCCTATCGATTCGGGACACGAGCAGCTACGCCAGGAAGATGATGTTCTCCACCATACTCATCATCGTCTTCCTCACCGTGTGGGTGTGTGGGGGCGGGACCATGCCCATGCTCACCTTAATGAACATCAGGTGTGTGTGTGTGTGTTCAATATTTATTAGAGCCCAAGCACTATGACATCAGCCCTAATACGTCATATTGTGTGAAGTTTGAAGTGTGCAGGTTGTGCAGGTTGTGCGGTGCACACGGGTGGCGAGGGCGCTGGTGCTTGGGCCCGCTCATCACTTATGAGTTGAATGATTTAATGATGTTTTATAACTGTTAGAATGTGGCCTTTTTGAGTACTATTTAAAAAATTGATTTTGTAACATTTATTAATGTATTTATTCATTCCATTTTCTCTCCAGAGTCGGTGTTGAGGAAGACGAGGAGAACTTCGTGAGTGTGTTTGTGTTCGTGTGTATTTATTATCTTTACAGAGATAATCAAGTGTTGACTTATTCTATTAATTACTCTGAAAATCAGCATGATTTTATAGATCTCTCTCTCTCTCTCTCTCTCTCTCTCTCTCTCAGCTGGAGGAGTGTCGGAGTGGCCGTGATTCTGCGATGCCTTTCAGACTCTGGTACAAATTTGACAACAAGTATCCTTCAGTCAATAAAATACAATGAATAAATAAATAGAAGTCTGTTATTTAATTATCGATTTACACATAGTGTGTGTGTGTGTGTGTGTGTGTGTGCGTATATTTTGTTTATTCTGTGTTGATTGCACACGGTAAAAAAACACTTAAAATAATCAAATGAATCGAAATTATATTTATACATCAGAAGAGAATTAGCACATTAACGTCACACCGCAGTTTTCAGATAAACCTAGGCTTAGTGTTAGTGTTCGAGTCTCCTGAAGCCCTGCACAGCTTCTCCTGCATTGATCACGCCTCCACCCACACATGCATGAGAAGCTGCCCAGGGCTTCAGGAGACTCGAACTTCCTGCTGCTTACTTCCTTTAAACTGCAGCTCGACTGTAGATTCATAAAATCGCACCCGAGGGTACGGATGTTTTTTAGATTCAAAGGGTTTTCACACCAGATATCAATTTTTAAATATTTAAATGTATATAAATAAAATTGAATTGAATTGAATTAATATTACGATGACCAAGAGTGAGAAGTCCAGGAAGTTGGTCCGGTTGGTGATAATCAGTACTGAAGAAGAATCCACGAATGAACGCTCTCCTAGCTTTCTCTCCAATCTCCGGTTTTGAATAAACTCGAACACCGCGCCCTGCTCCACCATACTTCCTCACTGTATATGTCTATTTAAAAAAACTTATTTTTGTGGTAGTATTTATACTATTTATTAATGCTATTCATAGCATTTTCTATGTAAAATGTTTGATTTCTTTCATCTCGAAGGCGTCAGTGTGAGACTTGTGTACACTCCTGTACTGTACTGTAAGTGTGATGTGGTGATGTGGCCACTAGATGGCAGTGTGTCCTTAACTCTTTGCAGTTATCTGAAGCCTCTGCTCACATACACTGATGACCAGCTCACACACTCCTGCTGCAGTCCGCTGACACGCTGCCTCACCACTCTACACTGTCAGGTACACACACACACACACACACACTACAAATCTGATATCTGTCTTTATTGACCTGTTTTCTTATTCTCTCTCTGTCTCTCAGCAGAGCCGTGATGATGACGACTCTAACAGATCCAGCTTCTTGTACAGTGAACTACGTGACCTCAGTGACCCCTCCTTCTCATCCTTTCAGGACGCAACCCAGCATCGTCTACCGCCTGATGATCTCGATAAGCCCGTGTTCCATCATCTTCCTCCTCTTGCTCTTCCTCCCCTGTCCCCTCACAATCAGAGCCGCTCTGATACAGACTGCAGCACTGATCACAACCCGTCAGGTGTCACCGTGCACTCAGACACTAGCCCTAAGTAGTACACAAACTGTAACCATGGGAACAGCGAGCTGAATCACAGATCACCCTCTAGTGGACATATCGGGCACTACACAAGCTGTCCCCTGTGTAGTGTACTGTATATCTGATAGTTGGCCTTTAGGGATTCAGTTCACCAGGTAGTGTGATATAAACACTCATGTGCCCTGTGTAGTGCACAGTGTATTCAGTACGGAGGTGACCAGATGGGACACGACCCAGCACAAGCATGAAGTAAGATGAAATTTACAGAAATGTGTTCACTCATTGTTCCTGTTGTTCTGCATGGTCACTTCCTGTATTTACATAACCTACGTGCAAGCATTTCTTTAAGTTATTGGAATCTGTTTTAGTTTGATGGAAATTGTGTCTGGATTAAAACACTATTTTATATAAAAGTTTTGTTGTTGTTGTTGTTGTTTTGAATACTTCTGTAAAAAAAAGCCTGGAAGTCAGAGGCTGCATCCCAATCGACTAGTAGTTCCCTATGGAGTGCACTGCACAGGGAGTAGGATTCTGTAAGAAAGGGAGTGAAACTGCTTACTCAAGGACAACCGTAAGATACACTACACAAGTGAACAATTACACTAAACTACCTTACACCACCTAGACTACACCACCTACACCTACGCTTACACTGCATCACCTACAGTTACACAACACCACTTATACCTGCACTACACCTAAACTTCACCTACACTACACCACCTACACTATATTACCTAAACTTACACTATACAACCTCTTCTCTGTATCTCTTCTTCTCCATTCCCCCCTCTCTCTCTCTCTCTCTCTCTCTCACTACACATGTCTCTCCTGAGCTGCCAGTGATCCAGACACCCTCTGTCCTCTGGACCTGTCGGACTCGTCCTGGTGTCCTGCTTCTGGTTGGAGATCTCGTCACATGGGTGCCCCGTGTGGTCTGATGCAGCAGCTACAGGAAGCCAGTGCAGGGAATGGAGAAGTGGGGTGGGGTGGGAGAACTTGGGAAGGTTGAAAACGAGACATGCCGCTGAATTCTGGATCAGCTGCAGAGGATGAATGGTGGACAGAGACAGACCTGCCGGGAGTGAGTTGCAGTAGTCCAGTGTTAAAATAACAAGGGACTGAACAAGCACCTGAGTCACCTGTGAAGAAAGAAATGGGCGGATTCTTCTGATGTTGTAAAAAAGAAATCGACAAGAGCGAGTAAGTTTAGAGATGTGTGGTGAGAATGACAGATGATTGTCCACGGTTACCCCAAGATTGCGGGCAGTGGCTGAAGGAGTGATTTGGTTGTTGTCCCAGGAGATCACAAAGTCTTGACCATGGATGAACAGCAGTTCGGTTTTACTCAGAGTGAGCTTCAGCTGATGAGCAGCAAGACAGGCTGTCTACCAGACACGCTGAGATCCGGGTGGAAACCTGAGTGTCTGAGGGAGGAAAGGAGAGAATAAGTTGGGTGTCATCTGCGTAACAATGGTATGAAAAGCCATGCGACATTATGACCTTACCAAGAGACCGGGTATAGAGGGAGAACAGAAGAGGACCAAGTACTGAGCCCTGCGGGACACCAGTAGAGAGTCTGTGGAGAAGGTGTGGATCCCCTCCATGCCACCTCATACGACCTCATATGATTTTCTATGTAAGAAGCAAACCATTGCCACGCTATTGCACAAATTCCAAGGCTTGTAAGAGTAGATAATAGAATCTTGTGGTTCACTGTATCAAGTGCAGCTAACATGTCCTGGAGGGGGAGGACAGATTATAGTTTAGTTGATCTGGCAGCGTGGAGCTTCTCAGTGACTGACAGAAGGGCGGTCTCTGTGGAATGTGCCACTTTGAATCT
>JAQQZT010000009.1:288935-293935 GCA_030068275.1 Clarias platycephalus | reverse complement strand
CCTGTGGGTGTGGTCGCCTGTGGGGTGTGGTCGCCTGTGGGTGTGGTCGCCTGTGGGGTGTGGTCGCCTGTGGGTGTGGTCGCCTGTGGGTGTGGTCGCCTGTGGGGTGTGGTCACCTGTGGGTGTGGTCGCCTGTGGGTGTGGTCGCCCGTGGGGCGTGGTCACCTGTGGGTGTGGTCACCTGTGGGCGTGGTCACCTGTACCGTGCTTTGTCTCCACAGGAGCTGAACTATAAGGGTCGTCACTGGCACTCGGACTGTTTCCGCTGCTCGAAGTGTTATAAGAATCTGGCTAAAGAGTCGTTCAGTGTGAAAGACGACCGGATCCTGTGTGGGAACTGCAGCTCACGTGAGGACGCGCCCCGCTGCCACGCCTGCTACAAACCCATCTTAGCAGGTACGCCTACCTTGTGGAGGGACGGTTGCGGCGGTGTACTGCACTACACTAGGTGTGACAGGTGCCATCACTCAGGCCTTAAAACCTCTGTAGGACACACAGGTACCTGTAGGGCCTCCGGTCCACAACCTCTGTCTGTATAGACTCGTCTCCTGGAGGACATCTGTGCCCGTGAACAATCCGTACCTGCCAGTCATGTGGGTGTTTACAGTGTTTCCCTCTAAAGCCTCTTCACCTGCAGGACTGATTCACCTTCACCTGGATCATCATCACCTCACTCAGAGTCAGACCACAGAGAGACTTTATACACAGGGGTAATTACACAACCTTTACGTGCTGCTCATCTGTGTGTGTGTGTGTGTGTGTGTGTGCTGAAGGTGCAGAGAGTGTGGAGTACAAAGGCAACACGTTCCATGACGACTGTTTCACGTGTTATAAGTGTAAGAAGCCGATCGGCTCCGAGAGCTTCATCACCAAGAATGAGAACGTTTACTGCAGCAGCTGCCACGAGAGCAAGTTCGCTAAACACTGCACCGCCTGCAGGAAGGTGAGACACACACACACACACACACACACACACGCATCATACAAACACACATGCATGTGTGATGTTTATGTGTGTGTAATGTTTTTGTATACGTGTGTGTGTGTGTGTGTGTGTGTGTGTGTGTGTGTGTGTGTGTGTAGCCCATCACAGGAGGTGGTGTGAACTATCAGGACCAGCCGTGGCACTCTGAGTGTTTGGTGTGTGTGGTGTGTGTGAAGCCTCTGGCTGGAACTCGCTTCACTTCTGAAAAGGAGAAACTCTACTGCGTGGACTGTTACAAAACACACGTGGCCAAGAAGTGCAGCGGCTGCCAGAACCCCATCACTGGTACACACACACACACACACACACACCCTCTGTAGGATACAGAACAGAAGTGAGTGTGGAGGAGGAAATGTAAAGTAATGAAGAGGAATTCTAAAGTAAGGATGAGGGACTGATGAGTCGGACGGAGCGAGACAGTAAGGAGGGCGGATCGGGGAATCGGGGTGTAGAACTGCTGATGTCACTGCGCTGCCCTGAGCGGACAGTGTGAGTGTTAAACCCCGCCCGCGTGCCGGAGAGGCGTGCCCTGTGTGTGGTGTGAGGGTTCCAGACGTCCTGAGCGGACCAGTGGTTTTAGTGAAAGGAGAACGCTGTGCGTCTGGTGTTCCATCGTTAGCTCAGTGTGTGTGTGTGTGTGTGTGTGTGTGTGTGTGTGTGTGTTAGAGGCAGTGCGCTGTAACGTTAGCAAAACAACAGGTGCTAAAGTTAATCATTTATTAATGATAATAAACCAGATGATTGATTTGTTTTCCTGCTGCAGGTTTTGGAAAAGCCACTAACGTGGTGAACTACGAGGGAGGAACATGGCACGATTACTGCTTCACCTGCAAGAAGTGCTCGGTGAACATCGCCGAAAAACCCTTCAACTCCAAGGACGGGAACGTCTACTGCACCGACTGCGCCAAAAAACTGTAGAGAGAGAGAGAGAGAGAGAGTCACATATCAGATACAGCGTTGTTCATTTAGCTCTGAGTCTCACCGCAGGAGCTCAAGATCAAGATCGCTTGCTAACACCGCGCACAGTCTCATAGCATAGCATTCTGCTAATCTCGCTTCTAAATGTCTACTTACTTTTTAATGAGTGTGTGTGTGTGTGTGTGCGTGTGTTTAAAAATACATTATAACCCTTCTCTTTTAGCCTGATCTTACTGCACAAGTCATAACAATTCTACATTTACAGCTTAAAACTGATGTATAACCAAATCAGAAAAATCTAATAAATAAACAAATACAAAGTTTGTGTGTGTGTGTGTGTCAATGCATGAATTACGGATTGCTATAAAGGGAAGCCAGAGAATTAGAGTTAAAGAGCGCCACCTCGTGGTGAAGGGGGAAACATGTCCACGCCACCTTAATATATAAACACCAGAGGTGTGTAGAGGAGCCAAAAAATTTACTCAAGTAAGTGTAGCTGTACTTCAAAATAATATTACTCAAGTAAAAGTAAAAAAAGTATTTGGTGAAAAGATACTCAAGTACTGAGTAACTGTTTCAATCTCAATGTCTGATTTATTGTTTTTACAAATGATGAAAGCAACCAAACAAAATGGTAAAATAATGGCAAAGACAAATACAAAGAGAAAAGAAGGGGTCCAAGGATAGACCCCTGTGGGACCCCATATTTCAGAGGAGCTGATAAGGACTCAATATCTCCAAGACTAACAGGAAATGTTCTATCAATAAGATAGGACCTAAACCAGTCCGTGTAGTTCCCACCCAGTGTTCTAAGCGTGACAGAAGGATGTCATGGTCTACTGTATCAAAGGCAGATGTTAAATCAAACAGCAGAAGAGTCACAGAATCACCAGAATCGGTAATAAAATAAATGTCATTTAAGACCCTTAGAGCTGTTTCGGTACTGTGAAGAGCCTTAAAACCAGACTGGAAGACCTCAAGAATTTCATGCTCACTAAGATAACTTATTAGATGTGTATATACTGCTTTCTTCAGAATCTTAGACAGAAATGGTAGCTTGGAGATTGGTCTGTAACAAAGGCTGCACAACTGCATGTTTAAACCACCCCAGATCCCAAGCTGTTATTTAAAATATTTAAAACTATAGGACCTAGAATAGGAGCCAACTCTTTAAAAAGATGTGGAGGAATGGGATCAACAGCAATAATAAAATAAATGAAATAAATAGAATAAAATAAATGATTAAAAATAAATATCTTTACAAAACAGCAAATTAAGAAACACAAATCTCCTTGTGCCCTAGGTCTCCTGGGATAGGCTCCACCCCCGCGTCCCTAAATACAGGATAAAGTGGTGTAGACGATGAGTGAGTGAAAGTGAGTAATGTGTAGAATAAATGGTTATAAAAGTAACGAGCGTTTCTTCTTCACAAATCTACTCAAGAAAAAGTCAAAAGTAAGGTGCAGTAAAACTACTCAGAGAAGGACATTTTTTTCAAAAAGTTACTCAAGTAAATGTAACGGAGTAAATGTAACTCATCACTGCACACCGCTGATAAACACTCTGTACAAAAGGCCTTTACATCTACAGGTAAATATATCAATAATTTAATTAAAGAGTCAATAAATGGAGGAATAAGTAAATACATTCATAAATAAAATAATATAAACAAAAATATATTAAATAAAAATGAAGTAAAAAATACAAAAAATATTATATAACTATATTTAACAAGAATATACTAATAGTTGTAAATATATTTTGTGTTAAATGTCTAAAAGAAAAGAAAGACTAGCATGTGCCCCCCCCTCCCCCCAACCTCCAGGGTCTGGGTTCGATTCCCACCTCAGGGGTGTGTGTGTGTCTGTGTGTGTGTATAGGGGCTGTGATGGATTATTAATGAATCGATCACAACAGATATTTAATGTTAGTGTGTGTGATTATGAGTAATTACACACACACACACACACACACACACACTATCCATTTTATCATCTTTATCAGAAACACTGATTGCAGCCCATATGTTGCTCTGCACAAAGTATTTGCACCCCTACCAATAAACCCGAGCGAGTGTGTGAGTCACTCTCAGGTCAGTGTGTTTATCAAATTAAGGCAGAAATCACTACGATGGCACCAGAGCTCTGGACATTATTTACACATGTCTGAGTTTAATGTGTAACCTAGTGGAAACCATACATATACACACACACACACACACACACACTGTTAACTGTCCCTCACTCATTCGAGCAGAGCGACGCAGAGACGCAGTGGATCCTCACAGCGGTGAGTCATTTTACTAAAACCACAGTCTGATGTGTGAAGAAGAGAGACGTGACGTCTATCACATCACGAAATAGTCAAATATCTGGTGGTTAAAGTTGTGTTTCGAGGTGAGTGAGGCGATATGATGGAATGAGAGTGTAAGAGAGAAATCTGCTGTGGAACCGATAACATCTGCCTTCAGAATTCTGATTAATGTCTTCTTTTATTTATTAGATTTTAAGTGTAAATCCTTATAACGTTTCCTGTTCCTCTGATCTTACTGAGTTATAGTGTATATAGTGATGGACATGGACACTCTGTACACTATCACACACACTCTGTACACTATCACACACACTCTGTACACTAATGTAGAGTATATCAGATGAAATGATCGTATCTCGCCGTACACGTCTCACTGTACACGTCTCGCCGTACACGTCTCACTGTACACGTCTCGCCGTACACGTCTCGCCGTACACGTCTCGCCGTACACGTCTCTATCAGTCCAGACCGCTGATCTATACACATGATTTACACAAATAAACACACAATATTATTTATTATTAGTTTATTGTCTTCTGTATCAACACTATGACTATTCTATATTTCAGGTCTACTTTTAGGTTTATACTTTTACTTATACACACACACACACACACACACACTTTAACACACTGGCAGGGTTTATATACAGTATGTGTGATGATTTTGGTAGTTTGTGTTCTCCGGTACATGGGGATGGTTTAATTAAAACTGTGTGTGTGTGTGTGTGTGTGTGTGTGTGTGTGTGTGTGTGTGTGTGTGTGTGTGTGTGAGAGAGAGAGAG
>JAQQZT010000008.1:26558271-26568536 GCA_030068275.1 Clarias platycephalus | reverse complement strand
GAGAGAGAGAGAGAGAGAGAGAGAGAGAGAGAGAGAGAGAGAGAGAGCGAGAGAGAGAGAGAGAGAGAGAGAGAGAGTGTGTGTGTGTGTGTTTGTTCTGGTGTGCAGTGCAATGTGCTGAAGGTGTTCGGAAGATTACACACTGAGTTACGAACATGAAGGTAAGAATGAATATCGTTATACTTTATCTCTTGTTGATTTGATTTGATGAAGCTCCTTCCTGATAGGAAATGTTCAGTGTGAAAATGTTTGTAATAATTATTAATTTAACTGCATATAGATAGAATTACATTGTAACACACACACACACACACACACACACACACACACACACACACACACACACACACACACACACAGGTATATAAATAGTCAATTATTATAAATCTATGTCAATGTTAATGATAGAAATTGAATATAATTTATTCATACTCTACTCTTTAAACATCAATATATAAATAAACTGACGTTAGGACGTGTCAGAGCAAAACAACAAAAGTGTGTTTGTGCATAAATACATATACAGTATATATATATATGTGTGTGTGTGTGTGTGTGTGTGTGTGTGTGTGTGTGTGTGTGTGTGTGTGCGTGCGTGTGTGTGTGAAAGAGAGAGAGAGAAAGTCATGGTTTGATTTAAGTAAATGATGTTGTTTTTTCCTCTCCAGTCTCCATCCTGCACGGCCAACATGGACTCTGTGAGAAAGGACAGCTTCTTGTGGGGAAAAGGTCTGAGCCTGAACTGTACACACACACACACACACACACACACACACACACACACACACACACACACACACACACACTTTACCGAAAGATATGAATGTTTCTGCACAACTAGCTTTACTTTTATTAGAAACAATAGTTAATGTGTAAATTGTGAACTATACTGTAGATTCACTCTGGAGTTTTTGTAATGGGAAGAACACGAGACTGTATGTATGTATGTGTGTATGTATGTATGTATTTATGTGTGTACACACAATAATGATTATAATAAGTTGAAACTTAAACGTAAATCTGGTAACAGGACCCCGGGGTTCAGAGGGCTGAAAATTCACTATGAGGACCTGAAACACACTCAGAGGATCTGAAAGAGTTTTCAGTTGTTTATGAATATAACGTGTGGAGACGCAGGGTCACTTTTACAAAGGGGGCACAAACTTCTGAACTGATGCAATGCTGCCTTTTTTAACTCGTATCAAGCTTCATATTAATTAACACAATTTGTCATTTTAACTGAATGTCTTGTGATTGAATGTCCCAAACACACACACACACACACACACACACACACACACACACACACACACACACACACACACACAATCATTTTATAGAAAAATAAGACACCAGTTTCTCCTCCAGTCAGTATTTTCCATCGCTGAGTTCTCTCAGGTTTTGAGGTGAGCGCTCTTGCGTAACACTCAATCTCAGACGCTTCTACTCGAGAACAATCTGGCGGCCTGAGAGGCGTGAACGCCACAGAGGTGATGTTAATAATCTGGAGCTCAGAGCCTCCACAGCTGCGTAACTCCACTCTGAACACCAGGAACCTTCCTCATGTGACTCTCAGAATTAAAATACAGACTCGTAGAGATGAATTTAATCCATTGGCTGATCAAGAATTAGATATGAAATGGTTGTGTTCTTCGGTTCCTCGTTTACTCAGAACCTCAGCAAGATGTTTAAAGTGAAATATTTGTTGTCTGAGTGTTCTTACTCTTCACAGCTCCAACGGCTGTCTGTCTGAAGGAGAAGAAGCAGACTGAAACCATCATCATGCACAAGAACAACATTCTTGATGATATCCAGGTAGATCATACACACGCACACACACACGCACACACACACACTCACACACACATGTAAACACTTGACCCATCACATTTCCCTGTCTCTCACAGAAACTCCGGCTGGAGATCGAGAACGTCATGAGCGAGATCCACACCATGGAGTCCAACGAGGAGAAGTGAGTCACTTACACCACCCTCATTCACACTTTGGGTTCTCCTGTGCAGGACCACTCGTGTCTCTCCTCCAAGCTGTACAAGCAGTTATAATGTTATTACTCTATCGTGCATAGTTTCTTACAGTCTTACAGAAACCATGTGGTCCTTCAGGGCTTCTTTAGATGGTCAGTAGTTCTGAAATGAAAATCTTCATCTTGCTCTTTACCTTTCAGCATTAGAACCATTGTATCCTCTCTTAAAGGTTCTCTATAGAAACCTGCAATGAGGTAGAACCCTTTTTGGGAGAGAATGAGATACCCTTGAAGAACACATTTCCTTCAAGTATACAAGCAATTAAGCTGTTTTCCTCAATCTGAGATTTCTGAAAGCATGGAAAACCGGTTCCTCAGAGGTTCTTACTGGTTCTGTCCAACATTAATATGGTATCTGTATATTGAGAACCCTAATCTAAGTAGAATGGGTTCCAACTGGAGGTTTATTTCAAAGTTAAGAACACTTAGTTTAGATGAAGTGTTCATCAGTTGTCCATCTGCAGGAACACTAAAAGGTTTTATGTAGAACTTTACAACCAATTTATTCCCAGTAGACCTTGTGTTTGTAAGCTAAGGAACCATTAAAGAACCTAAAACACTTTAGCTTGATATTTAAAGAAAAACATTTATAACTGAACCATTCTAGGACTCTGAATTTAGAACTTAGAGAACCTTGAATTATAGCAGAAATTATATATATTTTAAAACTATAAAGCAAAAAAAGTGTTTCAGGCTGAAGGAGTCACTGCTCTAAAATCATCAGCATCATTCTTATCACTGCGCTGTCAGAGTGTGTGTTATTTTCAGCGTAGCGTTCTGGAGAACCGAAAAAAGAACTGAGGAACCGGAAAAACTGAAGCGAGTCTCATTTTCAGTGTAACAGTGGCGGTCAAAGTGAAAAAGCCTTTCAGTACCAGGAAACACTGAGAGTGAGATAGACCACTGCGCATTGTGTGTGTGTGTGTGTGTGTGTGTGTGTGTGTGTGTGTGTGTGTGTGTGTGTGTGTGAATGTGTGTGTGTGTGGGCGAGAGTTTCCTGTATTATCAGCAATCTACATCGTTACCGAGAAGCTGAACCTTTAAAATTTGCGCATGAAGCAAGACCATGTCCAAAAACCTCTTTGTGATAAAGCGATGATGTCATCACACGTCACAAAAAAAAAATCTTATCACAATCCTGAAGGTCACGATGATGTGGTTTAATCTTTAACACTTTGATATTTTCTTTTTCCCTTCTCAATATCAGTAAGAACATTGTGATGAGCAGAATGTTCCTCTGCGGGAAGAAGAAGTTCAACATGGACCCCATAAAGGCAAGTTTTTGTGCTGAAGCGAAAGAATAAAGACAGAGAAGAATAAAATGTGAAGCTGTGGTTGAAGGCAAGATGTAGGACGGAGGTAGAGAGAGAGAGAGAGAGAGAGAGAGAACCACATCCTGTGGTAGAGAAAAAGAAATGTAAGAACTGAAGCTACACTTTACACCTGCAGCGTCTTTCAGAACATCATCGAGTCACGGAAAATAAAAAATAAAAACCTGAGATGTGAAATTAAAGGACGGATTTCCGTCGACATCTGTGATGGTGACCGCGCAAAAAAAAAAAAAAAAAAAGAAGAAGAAAAAGAAGTCATTACAGCCATATGAACAGCTCAGGATTAAGACATACATGTTTATTCAAAAGCTTTAAAAAAATTATCCTACAAAACAATTCCTGTGTTCTCGTCATTTTATTTCAGCTTCACATCATAAGACTGACACACACCTGACATTGGTGCTATGAGCTGTAATAACACTTTATATCCAGTGACACACTGGTTTACATTAATGCTCATGTTTAACTCTTGTGTCTGTTCATGTCTCTGAATCCTGACCGTGTGTGTGTGTGTGTGTTGTAGGGCATCCAGTACCTGTTAGATAATGATCTGTTGGATGAAACTCCAGAAACGGTGGCCGAGTTTCTGTACAAAGAGGACGGACTGAACAAAACAGCCATCGGGAACTTCCTCGGGGAAAGGTGGGCGGGGTTTACATCCTATCTCCACCCACACCACCGCCAGATCCTCACCTGCACGTCTGCAGATTATTTACATTTATTTACGTTTACTGAATTAAATCTAGGAGATGATTCAGCTGAAAGGATATTACTGAGTAATAAACACTCGTTTTTGGTCTTTTGATGTTAATAAAACAAACAAACAAACAAACAAACAAACAAAAACACAGCTTGTGATGTTGCTAGGTAACCGTGTCTCCTCCTGCTGCACGGTTGGCTGACACTGGAGACTCCTTCCACTAGACAAATATTAGATGAAGAAAATAGCGTTTAGGTTTAACCCGGTGTACTGTAGGATTGGAGAGGAGTGAAGAGGAGTGTTCTCCAGAAGAAGACTTTCGGACAGAAGCTGATTGATGTGATTTTTTATGATTTCAGGGAAGAGTTCCATCTACAGATCCTGAAAGCTTTCGTAGATCTTCACGAGTTCTCCGACCTGAACCTGGTGCAGGCTTTGAGGTAAGTGAGGATGAACCGGCTTCTTCTTCTTCTCCTTCTTCTTGTCTATTCATGTCTTCACTGTGCAAACTAGTCGAAGGTTGAAGAAAAGTCATGAAATGATAAAGTTCATCCCAGAGTGTCTGGTTAAACTTTTTTTATATGTGTGTGTGTGTGTGTGTGTGTGTGTGTGTGTGTGTGTGTGTGTGTGTCTGTAGGCAGTTTCTATGGAGCTTCCGTCTCCCGGGTGAGGCTCAGAAGATCGATCGCATGATGGAGGCCTTCGCTCAGAGATACTGTACCTGCAACCCCGGCGTCTTTCAGTGCACAGGTACCACGACCTGGAACATCACTGACCATCACACACCAACACACACACCAACACACACCGTTTCTCACTCAGTTCACACAAAAACAACAACACAACTGTACTTTAAGATTAGAGTAAAACATCAGCTCTACACAGGTTCAGAGTTAATATCATGTCCACTGAAACCTCCGTACAAACGGGATTATTTATAAATGTGTGTAAGCTAAGCTGCTGAAGATGTGAGGTTTCATTCTCAGACCATTTTAGGATTTAAACACACGCTATTCTGATCACGAGAGCAGAACCTCACGAGAGTGAGTATGTGTGTGTGTTATCGTTCCAGACTCTTGTTATATTCTGTCATTTGCCATCATCATGCTGAACACCAGCCTGCACAACCCCAACGTGAAAGAGAAAACCACTCTGGACCGCTTCATCAGCATGAACCGAGGCATCAACCAGGGAGGAGATCTTCCCAGTGACCTCCTGACCGTGAGGAACATTACTCACTTTACCACTTCTTAAACCACTACTTTAACCACTTCCCTAACCACTTCCCTAACCACTTCCTAAACCACTTCCTAAACCACTTCCTAAACCACTTCCCTAACCACTTCCCTAACCACTTCCTAAACCACTTCCCAAACCCCTTATTTAACCACTTCCCTAACCACTTCTTTATCCACTTCCCTAACCACTTCCTAAACCACTTCCTAAACCACTTCCCAAACCCCTTATTTAACCACTTCCCTAACCACTTCTTTATCCACTTCCCTAACCACTTCCTAAACCACTTCCCAAACCACTTCCCTAACCACTTCCTAAACCACTACTTTAACCACTTCCCTAACCACTTCCCTAACCACTTCCTAAACCACTTCATAAACCACTTCCCAAACCACTTCCCAAACCACTTCCCTAACCACTTCCTAAACCACTACTTTAACCACTTAATTAACCACTTCCTAAACCACTTCCCAAACCACTTCCCTAACCACTTCTTTAACCACTTATTTAACCACTTCCTAAACCACTACTTTAGCCACTTCTTTAACCACTTATTTAACCACTTCCTAAACCACTTTCTAAACCACTTCCCTAACCACTTCCTAAACCACTTCCCTAACCACTTCCTAAACCACTTCCCTAACCACTTCCTAAACCACTTCCTAAACCACTTCCCTAACCACTTCCTAAACCACTTTAACCACCTTAACCTCTTCCTTAACCACCTTAAACACTTCTTTAACCACTTTAACCACCTTAACCACTTCTTTAACCACTTCTTTAACCACTTTAACCACTTTAACCACTTCCCAAACCACTTCCTTAATTAGAGAACCAGTAAGAACCTGCACCTCTCAGAGCTCTGTGTGTTTTCATTCCTCGGCTTCTCCTGATTTCAGAAACTGTACGAGAGCATAAGAAGTGAACCGTTTAAGATCCCGGTGGATGATGGGAACGACCTCACACACACCTTCTTCAACCCTGACCGAGAGGGATGGTTGCTCAAAGAGGGTGAGACTCGCACCAACGCTGTCCTTCACTCAATTCTCTTTTATTTGTGTAGTGTGATTAACAATAGAGAGTTAAAAGGAGGTTTAAAAGGTTCAGGACTTAAATTAAGGATATAAATTTAGAAATTAAGATAATCTATACATTTATAAACTTATCATTTTAAAAGTTCTTTTAGATTTTTAAAGCATTGAGTCAGTAATCCTGACTCGAGTATTTCACGCACTCACTCACTCACACTAACACCTCTTCCTCCGTCCACCAGGGGGCAGAGTGAAGACCTGGAAGAGGAGGTGGTTTATTCTGACAGACAGCTGCCTGTACTACTTCCAGTACACCACTGTGAGTCACATCAGAATCACTAAGACATTAACGACTGTGCACACGCAGCAGGTTGAACATTTGGATGGAACGTTAAGACTTTGATTAATTTTTTTAGGACAAAGAACCCAAGGGGATCATCCCTCTGGAGAACCTGAGCATCAGGGAGGTGGACGACCCGCACAAACAGGTACACACTACCGTGCAGGAGATCACATCACATGACTTCAGAGTGTGTGTGTGTGTGTGTGTGTGTGTGTGTGTGTGTGTGTGAATCTTGATACTTACTTTCATGGGAGAAGTAAAAGTGTGGACTAAGGCATCTCCATTCACTGAGTCATAACAACAGCGCAGTATGAACAGAGCGCACACACACACACACACACACACACACTCGGGCATTTAACTCAATGTCACAAATTACTAAATTGACTTGTGTGTGTGTGTGTGCGTGTGCGTGTGTGTGTGTGTGTGTGCGTGTGTGTGCAGTTCTGCTTCGAGCTCTTCATCCCTCACAGTAAAGGACAGAAGATAAAGGCGTGTAAAACAGACCCGGATGGTCGAGTGGTTACGGGGAAACACCAGGCGTACAAGATCAACGCTGCTTCTGCTGAGGAGAGAGACGACTGGGTTCAGGCAATCAGGTACACACACACACACACACATTTTATATATGCACTACCGCTCTAAAGTTTGTACACCCCTTCTAACCCCACGGTCGTTCCTGATGTTTATTTCTTTCTACACTGTAAAACGATACTGAAGGTGTTTATTATCCAAAATCCACAATAATCTCCTTTGAACAGTTGATATTGAGATGTATATCTGCTACTTCTGCTCTGTGAAGCTTCATAACGGCTCTAATCTGAGGTGCTGGTTGTTAATTGGTGATTTCTGAGGCTGGTGACTCTACATGAACGTCTCCTCTGCAGCAGAGGTCGGTTCTGGTCTTGATGTCCTGTGAAGGTCTTCATGAGGGACAGTTTCATCATCATGGAGCTCGATGGGTTTTACAAACACACTTGATTATAATACTGTTCCTGTAGGAACTGTTCCAGTTGTTGTTACATAATTACCTAATGCCGTGTGTGTTATTTCATACTGTAGTCTTGAAATCCCCAGTATTGTTGTAAAATGTAGAAAATAAATCACTAAACAAAACAAAAATAATTTGCACTTGATCCCAAACTTTAGAGCGCTGGTGTGTGTTGCTAAAAAAGAAACAAAATTAAGGGAACGCTTGATGCTGGTTTGAACTGAATTTTCCCTCAGATGTATGAGAGGTGTTCGAGTGAATCCGGGACTAAGTGTTCTCTTAATTTGATTGAGACATTGATAGATAGACACATGAAAATGTTAATTAATTAATTCTAGATTAATCAACTCAGACATGTTTTATTTTCCCGACCCTCAGAGCCTGCATCACTAAAGACCCGTTCTACGACCTGGTGTCCGCTCGCAAACGGAAAATCATCACCAACAACAACGGCAACACCACAGAGTGCAGTAACTGAAGCAGAAGCATCGGTTTATTGATTTCTTCATCATCCCTCCAACCTCTGATCATTGCGGAGTCACTGGGAGGTGGTTTAAATTCCCCTGAATTGATGGAGGAGGTCACGCTGGAGTCAGACTGAGACGGGTGAAGACCACAGAGCGGTATTTAACCCACAGGCTGGAGTTCTCACACCCGCGCTTCCTCTTTTCTGTATCAACTGCTTTTATCTCTTGGTGCTGAGCTGAGAATTTATTTTCATAATTTATTTTCGGAAATAAAACCTGACACACACACACACACACACACACACACACACACACACACACACACACACACACACACACACACACACACACACTCTTCCCCTACAAATCAACATTAACTCTAAAAAGTAGTAGATTGCTGTAAGTCTCGGGGGGCGGAGCTTAATTTTGTGCATTGTGTAGTTTTTTTATTTCTAAAATGTGATGTAAATAATGATTCTATCAAAATCAGGTTATAAAGCTGACACTGTATATACGCTCTCTCAGGGTCGAATTAAGCCCTACGTCATATGATGTGTGTTTTTTCTGTGTTGTAAATATTTTTTTGAATAAATCTACGGTGTAATTAAAGTGTGTATGTAACTTAAGTAAGGAATGAAAGACTTTTGGAAACGTGCTGTTGTAGAAAAAAATCGATGCTGTATGGTTCAATATTTTCCTACGACAGCTCGATCCTTTGTGCTTTATTCCTCTTATTCCACATTTATTTCTCCTATTACTGTACTTCAGTATGAATTCATTTATATATATAATATATATACGTTTCCAGAGACAGGTCACTTCCTGTTACGTTAAAGCAGCTACAAATACTCTTCCTCTGTGCTGAAGATGTCTGAAAATGTAAATGTAACCACATTCCCGTAGTTATTATAGAAACCATAATACATTACGGTTATTAGAGCGAGTGCATTAATATAATCCTGCACTACTGTCGGAGAATTAATCAACACCCTCTGACAGTGCTGAGGTGTAAAAGCACAATATCAAATCATTTGTGTGTCTGTGTGTGTGTGTGTGTGTGTGTGTCTGCTGCATTTAGAAGATTGTGTTTAAATGTGAACGGCAGCTTTGGCACTGACAAGTTTTTAATGGTGTAAATTTTGAGTACAAATGATGTATAAAGAAATTATTAATTTATTAAACATATGTGTATTAAATTGTGTGAGTATTATGTACTTATGTATTAAACTTTTTTTCATAAGTGGCTGCAGCTTTAACTAACACTATGAGGCGCCGTACAGGGATTAAATCAAACTTCACTCACGCACACACACATGAAACCCTTGCATACACACATATGAAACATTCACACATACATATACTGTATATATATACTAACTGCTCAACCAACTACATGCGCACACACACACCTACAGTATGAGACCCACACACACACACACATCCTGTGAGATGCACACAAACAAAGGGAACTGTAACGGTGTAGGGAACGAGTGAACAACGGATCTTCATGGAAAAGGGAATGAAAATCAGTCATTACGTATCGCTGGAACGTGAACAAACTGAACTCGAAAAATGATTTATATATATTTATTATAATTATTATCAAGGACGACGTCATATTTTAGGACACAATCATTTAAATCCTTAGTATTATATAGGCTAGAAATCTGTAAAATAAAATTATAAATAAAATAAATACATCTCTGTACATCTTGTAAATTAATCGAATCGTTTATTTATAAGTTATAAACGTTTCAATATATATTTTATAATATAATATAAAAGTTTTTGTTTCAATAAATATTCTATATTTAATGTCCGTAACGTGAAATTTCCACAGCAGCAGCGACAGGTATCCGAGGTGTTTATGTTACCATGGTAACGCACGGAGGAAGTGACGCTGCAGGGTTCCGAATGGTGGAATTATGTAGAGCGAAGTTCCCTTAACAGACATTCCCTGCACACGGAGTAGGGTGTAGGGAGTAGGGAGTAGGGTGTAGGGTGTAGGGAGTAGGGTGTAGGGTGTAGTGATTTCAATGTACAGTGGGGAAATAAGTATTTGATCCCCTACAGATTTTCTAAGTTTGCCCACTTACAAAGAAATGAAGGGTCTATAATGTTT